>CANYLF011579389.1:0-12575 GCA_948193215.1 Bocquillonia castaneifolia | reverse complement strand
ATTCCTAGGAATTTATCTATCTTTTCATTGTTTTCCATATAAATCAGATCTGAATTTCATAATTCAAGTAAGACTTCCGCTATTTTTCACAATTTTCTTGTAGGATAGCTTTACCCTAAATCTGTCCTACATCAGTTTGGTATCAGAGCAATAAAATCCTTGGAGTTTCCCATTAAATTTCTGCAATAATGGTGACAAACGTCGAATTAAATTCAAGGTTTGAAACTTTTCAACAAGAATTCGCTGCTGCTCAAACAAATAATGAGAGAAGGCGTCATGAGATGCAAAAACAGAATGAAAAAAGGCAGCGTCAGAATGAGACAATGCAAAGTGGTGAATACAATCAAGGAACAATTAAATACGCTGCAAAACAGCATTCAACAATTGTTGCTTCAAAGGCCTCCACTAAACAATGACAATCAAGCTCCAAGAAGATACCATGGACGAGGGGATGGTGGAGAACAAGGCATAGCAAGAGATAACAAAAAAGTGGTGAAGGTAGATGTTCCATATTTTGATGGTAAATTTGATCTTGTGCTATTTAGTAATTGGGTTAATTCTTTAGAATCTTTCTTTGAATGGTGTAATATGAATGAAGAGAGAAGGGTAAGATTTGCTAAGATAAAATTGATAAGGTTAGCTAAAATATGGTGGTATGGAGTTGAACGTGATATGGAAAGAACTAGAGCAGCCCCATGTATAACTTGGTTGGAGATGAAAGCTAAACTAAGGGAGAAGTACATGCCCCATGAATCAATAGCAGAAGCAGGGTCACCAAGGCAGCAACCAAAAGAGTCTTTAGGAGCTGTATCTGAGCTTCAGAAAAGGGTAGAAAATCAATTCTTGCAGCCTCAAACATTCAAGCAACCAAACCTGCTCCAAGGTTTTCAAGTGCAAGGCATAGAATGTGCAGAATCGAAGAAAGCAGAAAAGAGTTTTGAAGGGCAAGCTAATGTTCCACTTGCATTGTTTGCTGATGTGGTTTTTAAAAAGAAGATGGCTGATAATTCCTCAATTGATTTCATAATTCCACAAAAGTTTAACAATCAATTTGAGAAGATATGCATCACCAAGTCCTCGTTGGTACTTCGAACAACAAAAACAGGGCAACAATATTTAAGAAATCACGAGCTTTTGTTGCTTAGACATTTCAAAACTAGAGGTCGAGTTTTCTCCAACCGGGGGAGAATGATGCGGACAAAGAAAATGTCTTTTGGTGTTGCAGTAATATTTTTTTTCAATGCAGGGGTATTTCTGTAATTTTCAGTTTCGCTGGAATCTGAAAATTCAGTTTAGGAGTCCGTACTTTTACTTCTGTTTTTATAAATTCTTATTTAGGAGTCTTTATTATTAATTTCCTACTTAGTATTGAATTAGTATTTTAATAGGTTTAGGATTCCTAGTAACATTAGGATTATTTTTAAGTCTATAAATACCTAGTATGTATTAAGTTATTTTCAGATTTCAAATTTCCAGAATTAATAAAAAATTACAACAATGTTTACTAATTCCTCTAAAGTTGTGTGATTCAATTCTAAACCCTTAGGTGTGATTCCTAAGTCTAGGTGTGATTCCTAGAACCCTAGGTATTGATTCCTAGGAATTTGTCTATCTTTTCATTGTTTTTCCAAATAAATCAAATCTGAATTTCATAATTCAGGTACGACTTCCGCTGTTTTTCATGTAGGATAGCTTTACCCTAAATCTATCCTACATCAAGCAATAATAATATAAATGTCTAAACTTCAATCTAAACAAGGAAACTCTGATCAGCTACAGATATCCCATATTAGTCCAACATTTTCTAAAAAGGTCCAAAATCTCATGTTTTACAATGTCAATCAACCACTTCAAAATATCTTTGACATATAATAAGCTGAGTAGGGTTGCAGGTGCATAGTCTAAGAGAAAGATACCTGAAGTATTGCAACAGCAGCAAACTTGTCTATTATGGTTTTTGCTTCAACTGGATGAAAATCCAAAGGCGTGACTAGTAATTCCACACTCTGCAATCAGCGTGGACAAAACACTTCTATAATATTTGTGACATGAAAGTGAGTTGCTATTTGACTGGGAGTAGATTATATCAAGTTCCAAAGTATAAACTATAATGCCTGGGAATAAGTGACCTAAACTATTTTGTTTCCAATTTCACTAGACCAAGTAGCATAGACTGAATTCTAACAGCTTCCCCTCAGTATGCTTATGTCAAAAACATCAAAACAAAATGATGATAAACTTCCATTAAATGTTGCAATCAGGTGTAAGCAATAACCTTCGATGTAAAGCATTCATCCCAGAATGTGTATTTAAAACCTCCAAGTTTATTTGTCTTACAGAGGTCGTCAATGAAAAGCTTCACTTGCAAAGCCTGATAAAGTTAGGAGGATAAAATGAGAGCAGGAAGTGATAACAAAGCATATTAATGACTAATTAGATAGTAACAGTAACACACGTCAGGAGCACTTTGCAGTCTGTCAAAAGGATAGCCAACAACAAATCCTTTAAGGGAAAGCTCAGAGATCTGCAAATAGACAGGTGAAATAGTAAGGATGTGTAAGGGCAAGTCCAACAACACTACCCATCTCCCTCCCCATTTTATTAAAAATAATAAATTGTCTATAAAATTATATATACTCCAACAATACTCTCTAATTCACTCTCTATTTCAATTTTTTATTAATAAAATTATGTAGAGAAAAGGACCGTATTAGTGCAAAAATTAATAAATAATATTATAAAGAAGCACTTTTCTACTCCTTCAAGTGAAGGAGTAACTGTAGAAATCTTAAACTTTTTGAGGGGGAAGATAAGAGGCTGTTGGAAGAGGAAAAAAGTGATTTCTCAAAATTTTGAAGAAAGAGGCTTGTTTAAGACTTGCCCTAAAATTTAACGAATACAAACTATACAGGCCTTAACTTCTAACTTGTAAAATCTAGCACCCTCGAGCATTTTTATAGCCTTAAAATGGTCATGTATGAATATGATTAAAGTTTGCAAGGTAGCATAAACAAAATCAATATACTGAAGGTCAAAGCCAGACCAGACTTTCATATACCACAGGACTCATTGAATGAGACTAGTACCGTTAAGTTGAAATTTAAACAGTTCTTCACAGGGACAGCCAATGACAAGTGACCTTACCTTGAAGGCCCAAAAACAAATTAAGTTAAACACCAAGGGCAGACAAAAAAACAAAGACCGAACCTTGCAAAGGGAAGGATGGGCCATCCCATAATCTATTAGCCTGATAGCCAGACAAATGGTCAAAAAAAGCAACTAGAGATGACAACTAGAAGGATTACTGAATCTGCTGTTTCATACTAGATACTACCACATAGGATACTGTAAAGAATTCTTTTAATGCCACCAACTCCTCAACCTCCATAAAAAATATAACAAGGAAAAGAGATGGACATTAATTACTCGATACTTACCAGACGTTGGAAATCAGTAGCCATCATATCAATGTTTGATTTCTTCCTAACTAGAACACTGCAACATATATGAAGAGTTGCAAACCAAAAATATGTAAGAAGTATGTTCGGAAATGAAATCTTATGGTCAACTTTCAAGGTTGAAAGTATAGTAGTTGTTAAAGTTCAAATCTTTACGAGTTCCAAAATTAGTTAGAAAGAAATGAAATAATAACCATCCATATTAAATATTTACATATTGTAAAATAGTCATTTCAGTTAGGCCTTGTTTGAAACAAATAATTTGCAATCAGATGAACAATTGAAAAATCAATTTCATTTCTTTCACATTACTTTCTTCTTGTTGTTTAACAGGGTATTAAATACTCTGATAGAGTGAATATAAATTGATGTATATAGAAGAAAATACCTTAGAGGAGAAGCAATTTTATTATCACGGTCTGAGATGGCTAATCCAACATACTTGTCACCAACATCTAACCCAAGTAATCGCCCATGTTTCTTTGCTGTTCTAGTCTTCATCAACTCATGGATCATGGCTAAGGGCTTCACATACTTCATCTATTAACCACATGAAACATGAAAATGTAAAATAAGGTTTCGTTGTGGCAATTTCACAAACACCTTGTGAGCAATAAGTTTTGAGGTTCACATCAACGCAGTATAAAATGTATAATCCAAGTGCGAGTCATCAAACCTTTAGTCGTTGATAATGATGAAGATGTAAGGTTGGATTTAGCTCTTAGAATGCAGCCACAGCACCGTCAGCACAACAACCAGCTAGAAGTACCAGCAGTGCTGGCGACCAGTACTGTAAAACGAGCTGTCGTTTTAACTTCAAGCAGAGAGGCGTCCTTCCATCTTACAAAAGCAAAAAAGAAGAGAATCACACGTTTAATTTTGGTCCTCCTTCTATTGATTGGGTCAATTTTAGCCCAAATGAATCATTTTGCAGAAGGGTCAAATATCAATTGTACCTTCCTTCAAAAGTTCATTAAAGACCAAAATTAAAACTGTTCTCGACCTGTTGATGATATACTATTAAACTATAGAGCTAAGAAAATTGTGCTCAATAGAACAATGTTTTGATGTCACTCATTTCAAGCATACCCAGAATTTATTTTCAACCACCATAACGGCAATGGCATGGTGGTGTTAAGAACACATCGAGACCTGCAACGTATCTCCGGCTAAATGATCTGATATCCTCAACTCAAAGGCATTTCAAAATAACAAAAAGGTACATGATGCTCCAAAATGTGTGAACATTGCACCGCACTTCATGATTTCCGCAAAATTAACATGATCTATCCCTTACTTATTTCATTTTAACAGTGTATTGATTGCCGCCTGATTGACAGCTCTAAAAAGAAACTCGCTCCCAAACTCGAGCTCTACCTAACCTATGCATAACAAGTTAATTAACAAATACTAATGTTCGCTGTACAACTGAGCTTTCATGTATAATTATTCATCATTCTTTGTTGCTTCAGCATTCTCTTCACCCTTGGGCTTGGCAAATGGTCTTTGGGAATCAACAACAGGTATGCATGGTTCACTAGCCTTCTTGATGGCCTCAGCTGCCTTCTCAGGTTCACGAGGACTGACCAGCCTCTTCTCGACATCTTCAAATTTGGCAGTTGCCCAGGGTGCAGTACCTACACTTCTAGCGGAATTCGCTCCATCTATTGTCAGCATTGATACTTCATCCCTGGAAGCATACCAGGAATTGCCACATGCAGTACACTCCAGCTGAAATCCAAGAACCATCCATCAGAATTATAAATTGCATCATTTGGAATGCAGCATAAAATATAAAACTTATCAGTTACAGCACAAGTAGCTGAACCAAACCAAAGCTGGTGGCTACATGCAACACTAAAGACATATTTAAAAATCAAATGAAATTGCTGTAATAGGTCACAAGCGGCAGCCACTAATGCTTCACGCCACATTCATGACAAACCTTTGTTAATGGAAGTAGAATGCATCAAGTCCTAACAAATGCAATTTACAAATTCTTTGCTTACTTCATACAACAGAAGAATTTGGCAGACCCACAATATCCCACTAATACCAAAAAATGTTGCCAGGATGAAAAACAAAAGCTATAAACATTACGAAACAATCTCAGCTTAGTAAACTGAGATTTCTGCAGAATATGCAGAACATGTGTATGAAGAAACAGGCAAGAACCTGATAGCGATCTCCATGTCCTGCTTGAATAATGTCCCTTACGCCAACTCTAGACTCATTGCATCTTGAGCAGCTGGCATCAGTCATCTGCCACATAAGTAACAGATAAGACGGCAAACACAAGCACATATTTAAGCACAGAATAAGCTATCAATTTTCTGGCAGCCAAAGCCAAATGGTTGTAAATTACCTGCATGCCTGCTGATTCATCGGGCTCTTTTGTTGTCGTCTCCTCAGCTGTCAATCCTTCCTGAGATTTATCAATTATTAAGCAACTTTTTCACCAGTAACAAGTCAGATCACAAGAGACACCCACCCCAGACACAAAATATGGAAAAAACATGGAGAGATGAGAGGCAATAACAATACCTTCAATTCATTTGGTGACATGTTTAAGATCTTTGAAGGTTCCAACTGTCCATTGAGTAAACGCCGTGCCAGTAGTGTGCTATTCTGCAAGAAGAGGAACAGTTTATGGAGTTGTATGTACAACTGAAAAATCAACTGCGCTCAGCAAGATATGATGATCTTTCAAGCAAGCATACCCTACAGCTGTTCTATATTGATATTATCATGTTCCAAGAAATCACAATGCAGTCCAATCTTTATTCTTCTACAGGCAATAAAAGTAACAAAGGCGAAAGAAAGTACACAATGGCAAGCAACACAACCCTAAAACAAGGAAGCACAGGCACCCAGTGACCTGATGGAAAAATATAACAGACAGAACAAATGAGAATTTGCATTTTTAAAAATTTTCATTGGATGTTTATCTGTTATTATATTCACTTCAACAAGGTTTAACAAATTAATTCAGTGTCCAACGTCATGAATCATGACTACACATCATTTTCGAGTCCTCATCCCATTCCAGTCCTCTCCCATAAGCCCTCTCCTCTAAACAAAATGAAATCAATAAAAACAATTGGCTAACAAGTTTGGAATTAGACAAGCAAAAACTAACAAACAATAATTAGAGAAAACATAAAGAAAGAAAAGCCATGCATGCACAAATTGATAGACTAACCTTGAGGTTGAAGTAAAGAGAACGCAACTTCTGGTTATATTTCTGAATTTCAGAGGAAAGAGCTTCATGTGAGACTTTCTCAAGAGCCTTTACTGCAGAAACAGCAGCATCAGGCCAGCGAAAAGTTGTAGTGCTCTGTCGAAAGCAACAAAAGAAAATATCAGAACGAAAGAACTTTAACAATTTTTAAAATTCAGAATCAAATCTGCATTATTGTTAATCGTGATATTGAAACCAGTATTCCAATGGTAAAAGATAGCATACATTAGGACTCTTGTCTTGAGTACCATTTGCAATGCCCTGCATCTTGCTCTCTTTTTCGTGGTCAACACCATCAGATACAGCTTTGGCCTTTTCATCATCTGGAGAAGTGCACATGTATTGAATACATTGAAGAAGCCTCTCCAACCATTTATCACGATGGGAATCTCCAGTTAGTGCGTCAAACTTTTCCAAGATCACATAGTACTCCGAGTTATTGCCTGTACAGCTTCCTGGTGTTTCAGCTTTTAAATTATCATGCCTGGCAGGCGCCTCTTCATCTCTTGAAACATCAAGTGGAGTAATATTCTTTTTCCTGAGGATTCTCTTAAACTTCAACTGATCTTCTGGTTGTTCAGCAGCATTATCTTCAACCTCAATGTCCGGAAGATCTCCCAGACGTGATAGAGTTTTCTGAACCAGAAGATCAATTTCATGCTGCTTATTATCTTCATAATCCTTATCAGTTAACTTCCAAAGCTTACGCTCAACTGTGTCATACACTTTCTGGACAATAAAACCAGGATGCTGTTTGCGACTTGGAAGTTGTTTGTGAATAGGGACAAAATGAACCACACACTTGTGCATTACAGATTCTGCTGGAACCTCATCGCGATGGAAACTATAAAACAATTCTCGAGTATCACGTGACTGCCAGCTTCCACCACCTTTTTTCTCTGCCTCTTCAGGGCGATAAAACCACTGCCCAGTGACCATCATGCTGAGTTTTTGGGTTTGAGAAATATCCTATCAACAGAAAAACATTTCATCATACACAAGAATCCAAAAGATGCCTCCTTATACTCATAAGGCATCTGTTTTGCGTGCATTTTGGGTGGAGATGAAACGTTAGAAAATGAATTGAAAATAGAAAAACCATGAAGAGATGCAGCTAATATCCCAGACTAAGCTTAGTTGGAGAAGAAAAGGGAAATTGCACGAGGAACATAAAAAGAAAAACAGGAGCTTCTATTAATCTTGAAACTCAGTTATAGCTGAATAACAATTCAACATATATGCAAATTGATAGCACCTACATTAATAGGAGTACAAACAATGCCTGATCATTTAATACATTTCATTTGCTAAAAAACATATAACAAACAATAACATAACCTAGACCACTGATTTCCAAGTAAAAAAGCAACTGATGCATAACATTAATAACTGAGACATATCAATACATTCAAAACAACAATAACAACAACAATAATAATAATAATAAGTATCACTGATTAAAATTACCTTGATAATTGCCACATAAGGTTTTTGCTGCTTATCCTCAGGAACTAAAAGCACAGGATCCTCCTGCACAAATCAAATAAAGTAGTAATTAATTTGTATAAACAAAACCTAATTTGGAAAAACCCAAACCAACACAAACAAACCAAAAAAATAAAAAATAAAAGCTCTAACTTACAAGTTCATATTTGTTCCCATCAAACTCAAAAGCTTCAAAATGGGACCTCTTCCCTCTTCCTTTACCGGAAACCTTGATCGGGTTACCGACAGGTTTCGCATCTTCTTGCGGCGCCTCTTCCTCCTCCTCCTCTTCTTCCTCTTCCTCCTCCGACGACTCAGCAGCCGCTTTCCTTCCTCTTCCTTTCTTCTTCCCTTTCCTTCCTCCTCTCGTAACTTTCTCTTCTTCCTCCTCTTCTTCGTCTTCTTCTACGAGCTTCATTTTCTTCTTCTTATTCTTATTGCTGTTCTTCCCATTTTCTTCCATCTTCGCCGCCGATGACCGAGTTTTCGGCAGCGGAACTTCGTCCTCATCGTCGCTTGTGGAGACCTGCGCGAACCTCCGATTTCCCATTTCTCCTTGTATTCTGTTCGATGGTTTGGTGCATAATTTAAACTGAAGAGTATAAATAAATAAATAACATCTTAAAAGGTCTGGAGAGCCCCAAGGCTCAAGGCCCAATGCTTCCCCCCATCCGGCCCGTCCCACTCACCTGTTTTCTTTTTTTTTTTTTCCTTATTCTTTTAACATATTTTGATTTAATTTTACTTTTAAAATTATTTTCCTTTATAAAATTTTTTTTTTTTGATAATTGTTGTTAGTTCTGACTAATCCCGATCGAGTGAGTTCCATTTGAAAGCACACTCTCCCCATACGGCCCTAATGATCGAACTTTCTTAGATTTATAAATTTAGTTAATGTTGGTTTTATAAAAAAAACTTATAAAATTAATTGATAAGTCCAAAACTTCAGCTTTTACTTGATCCTGTCTCCCCTTAATTATAAATCAAATATGAAATTTAAATTTTCAAATATATTTTTTAGCTTTTATTCGATCCAGCGCCCCTTTAATTATAAATAAGTAAATTTAATTTTTTATTAGTTAATCTTTAAACTAAATCATCAATAAATTAAATTTATATTTAAAAAAATTATACCAAATAATATGTCTTTCTTACTTATTTTATAATTTTTTTATTGTTACTCATAGAAAAAGATAATATAATATACATATTAACTTTTAATAAGCCATGTTATTAAATTTTCTAAAAAATACTTTTCAAAAATTGCTTACAATTCAATTTGTATATTAAGTATTATACAAATTTTGTTAATTATTTGTAAAATTTTTAATAAAGTCATTTAATTAAGTTTATGATAATTAATTGTTTAATATATATGAAATTATTTATTTGACACAATTTTCTATAGCATCATTTAGTTACATTTATAATTATGCAATAAATATAGTCTTATTTATTATGTGTGTGTATATATACACACATACATACATATGTGTGTGTGTGTGTGTATATGTATATATATATATATATATATATATATACACATGTATATATATGTATAAGTATGTGTGTATTTTTCTTTTTTTTTTTTTTTGGAACCGGTGTGTGTGTGTATTGATGAATAAGATAATACATTAAAAATCACAAAAAAATGGCTAAAACTCCAAGTCAAGAATGCTTCACACACGAAAAGTTACATATTCGAGTAAGGAGAAAAATACAACCTAATAAGGGCCTCTAAAAACCGAATCTAAAAGATCTATAAACTTCAGCTCCTTAAATATGAAAAATAAGTAAATTTGGATAAGTACAACACCACCAAATCCAAGATAGTACTAAAAATAGATTGCTCACATTTAGGAAAAACATAGGAAAATATTCATCTATTCCTATTTTTCCAAATTCACCACAACATAATATATTTATATTAAACTGATCATAATATACCAAAGGAGCGTGACACAGATGGTCAAAGACCTCTGTGCTTGTGAGCGAAACGCTCAGGATCTCGAGTTCGAGTCCCAGGGTCTTCTTGGGAAAGGGTTAAATGCTGGGTGCGGGCACCTCGACAGTAGATTAGTCTGGGCGACTGTTAAACAGGGCTTGGGATACCACTGTAGACAACACCTATAAAAAAAACTGATCATAATATAAATAGATAAAAAAAAATAAAAAAAAACTTAAAAATTTATAAAATTAAAAAATAGACCACAACATAATATATATATATATATATATATATATATAACCTATAATGATATAAATAGATAAAAAATAAAAATACTTAAAATTTTAAAAAATTATAAAATTAAGAAAATAAAGTAATGAAATAAAAATACTTAAAATTTTAAAAAATTATAAAATTAAGAAAATAAAATAATGAGTTAAGAAGTCTTTACTTTCAATTTATTATAACTATATATATATATATATATATATATTTGTAATAATTATTTTTAATTAATTGATGATAATAACTGAAAATTTATAGTCCTCATGGATCCAATCTCAAAATACTTTAGATTTAACTACATGGACTCCATATATCTCCATATATTTATACAGGAGTTAGGTCACCTTAGTAAAATTTGGGGTACTGACAAATAAAATCACCACCTTTAACATAATTTACAATTCTATCACATCATTTTAATCTTGGCAATTTCATACACCAACTATTACATTTTTGCAATTCTATACGGATTAACTCTTAGGTTAATTAGAGATTAATTGGTAACCAAAACTAAGTAAATAATACCATGTCATTATTGTTTAACATTTCAAATACTCATGTGCGGCTATTTCATATATTTAATTTATCGATTTAGATCATTTAGCTTAAATAATTTAATATTGTAATATATATAATTGTCATGAATAGTTTAAATTTTGTGCTTAAATGTACTTATTTAACTCATTATTGTATACCATTGTAGTGGAATAACTTTGTTTAACTATTTTTGGTTGTCATGCAATCTTTAATTGACTTGAAAGTTTATTGATGTATGAAATTACAAAAATTAAATATGTTGATAAACGGAATTGCAAAAATTAGATAGTTGGTGTATGAAATTGTCAAAATTAAAAGAATGTGATGGAATTATAAATTGCGTGAAAAATGGTGATTTTATTTATCAATAGCCCGTAAAATTTCACACTAACCGATATATTTTTCTCTCCAAATAATCTTAACAATGTAACGAATGAGAAATGCAAAGGTCAATCTAACATTGCACGACTAGAAGTGCTCCTGTGAAAGCATGGAGTGGTTTTTGATTTGAGACTTGCTTCTTTTTGGTAGTCAAGTTTGACATTATATTTAGTATACATAAATTAAATACAATTTATAAATTTTTTTATAATTTTAACTTTTTGTTGTATTTACATTAAAATTAAAATTCATTTGTAATTATAATTTTTAAATTTTATACAATAGATTATAACTAGATCAAATTTTTCTAAATTTGAAAAATAACATTAAATTATAAGAGATAATTATGATAAAAATACTATTTAATTTATATTTTTAATTCAACATACTAAATATAAAAATTTATATGAAATTTATTTATAAATAAAATCTATTTTTTAATGAAAATTGAACCACAAAATTAAAAGGACAAATACAAATAGATCACATTGAAGTCAATTCATTTTTAAATTGAATTGATTCAAAATATTTAAATGTTAATTGAGCCAAATAAGTGGTTTGATTCTATTTATTTATTTTTAAATTTAAAATCGCTAGTTTAGTTCAATATTAAATCGATTTTTTTTTAAAAAAATATATAGATAAACCAATCTGATGCAACTAGCTTCAAAATGAATTAACATTCAACATTCGAATTGTACAATTATTTAGTAAAGAGATTTTAAATTATAATTTATGAATATTAAAATTCTACTTATTTCTATTGGTTACCAAAATGATTCCCTCTAATTTATGTTCCATTTTTTCCAGACAGCACCTCGTCGGCAATTTTGTCCTGGTTATGTTTTTCTACTAAAATACTGTCATTGATAATGTTAAGTAAAGGTAATCGGTTCTTGTCTTATCATATCGAGTCTCTAATTGCTTCACCTTTCTTCACATATAGAATTAGACAGCTCATTTTAAAGCTCTTTTCACCACAGTATACTGATAGAAGAGTGGTGGATTTCAACTTTGTCACTTCCCTTTGCTTAATTTAATTATAAAGTTTGAGAAAATATGCGTGTAACGTTTTCGAAGGTAATGAGTGAGTAAAAATATTTTAGTGAGTTTATCATAAATAATTTGATGAAATAATTGGAGTATCTTAGAAAGTCAATTTTCAAAAGGTTTGAATTTTTAAAAATTTTGTAATGTAGTATTTCAATTTTATTTTCAAATAATTTAGTGCAATTCCTTA
>CANYLF011579273.1:0-10016 GCA_948193215.1 Bocquillonia castaneifolia | reverse complement strand
GCTCATTGTCCTCTCCCAGTGAAGGCGAGGCTCAAACTCGAGACCACTCCTTGAAACCATAAGGACTCCAGCTATACCAACCTTCGATGTTATAACAAACTATACATATATGTGTTTATCGTTATATAATAATAATTTTTTTAAGTGAAATGAAAACTTTTAACATCAACTAAAATAATTTATAAAATAGATGTTGGTATTTATAAACTCGAATTTATGAATTTCTTTCACATGTTATTAGATTAATACTATTCTATAACCAATCATAAAATGAAATTCTAAATTTTTAATTTTTTAATAAACTTATATATGATTCATCCATAAATAAAATAACAAGCAAAATTATTAAATAAAATTTTAAAAATTTTAATTTATATAAAATATAGTTTTTTTATTTAATATGAGAATGATTTTATACTTAATTTATATATATTATTATTATTGTTATTATTAATTTATATAATATATTTCTCATAATTAAAAATAATAAATTTATGTAGAATAAATTTTCCCGCGCAATGCGCGGGCTCTCCCCTAGTATATATATGAAAGTAGACTCCTAATTTTTCAATTGATTAGATTTGAGTGAATTTTAAGGCTAAATTGCTTATGTGGAAAATAAGTGATCATTCATATTTATTCTTTATTTTGTATTTATTAGTTATATCTTTCATTAATGGTTTTATATACATTTACTCTTATATAATTAATGTTTAGTTTATACACCTTTAAATTAGTTGTATATATTTTGTATAAAATTTGAATTTTATTGACTTAAATATGGTATAAATAATATATTTTTAATTTAGTTATTTTTTTAAACTTAAAGAAATGTATTTTTTTATTAATAATTTTTCATAACCATTAATTTTATTTATTAAAAGTATAATATTCTACCAAAAATGCAATATATTTATTTGATCTCTAATTTTATTATTAATTTTGTAATGTGAGGGCCATTATTTTTTTACCTTAAATATAGATATAAATATTAAAAGGATATAAAATTTTTTTGAATGGATAAGTTAATAATAATACTTTGTCACGACTATAAAAATTTAGAAAATAATTAATTATGTATTACCACATTATAAATCATATCATTTGCATCATATTTATGTGTAATACATTGCATAGAATGATGTGGTAAAAGAGTATTGTGTGTAGTAAAGTTTATGGAAGTTAAGTTAGAATAAAGACCTAATTGTAAGGAAAGTTAAATGAGTTATTTATAGTATAAGTTTGAGTGAAAGATTAATTGGTTAGTAAAAATTTTTGAGGGCTTGTGGAGAGTGATGATGATGATGATAAGAGTTAGTGGAGTTAGCCTACACTTACCCATTGCCTTTCATATCTTTTCTTCTTCTTTCTTCTTCTTACACTCTTCTTCTTCTTCCTTTCCTTTTCTATTATTTCTGCCATTTTCACCCTTTTGCATCAAAATTTAACCAAAATTTTTCCTTTAAAGCTTTGGATTATAGAAGATAACTAAATGAAGAATAATTGAAGGTTTAGAAACTTAATTGAGGTGAGTATCACTCTTTTGTAGTATTTTAATTATTAGGGTTCACGTAGAAATTTGGGGAAAACATAATTTTATGTTGTAATCATGTTATTAAGACTTGATTAAGAATGCATTATGTATTAATTTGTATAAATAATATTATTTTAGGTTGATTACATGATATTCCTCAAAGTACATATTGTTGTTTTTATACTGTATAGAATAGCCTCAGTATTTTGATCATAACTTGAGTTATACATGTCCAAATTGAACTAATTTGGTGTCTATGAAAACTTTAGGATGTGCTTTACAACCCTGCAAAATTTCAGAAGAAAATTCATCCATTTGGTTGGGTGTTTAAGGTCAAACATTGGACTACTCTGTTTATACGGGTATAGGAACAGATGTATTAAAAAAATTATAACTTTATTTTACACAGATAATTTTGAGGTGATTTTTGTTGTTACGGTTTCTAATTGGATGGAAGTATAATCTGTAAAATATCAGAATTTTTTTAAGTGTGTATAATATCTGGTGAAGCTTTAAAGTTAGTACATGTAAGCTGCATACATAAATATGCATGTTGTCATATTATTATTCATCTCATGCATCATACTAAATCATGTATAGATGTTCATTTGGTGAATTTTTATATTGTAGGAAGATTAATGATTAGTATATGTATATATATGTATATATATGTATATATGTTTGTTTATTAAATTCTACTTTGAATTGATTATGTGAATAGGTGAGTCCAAGGGCAATAAGGTTATAAGAAAAGATCATTAGGACTATTCTGTTATCCTAAATTTTTGGTAAGTATTTAATAGACTAAACTTTGTGTATATTAAGTAGAAATTGCTATGTTGGTTTAATTGTTATGCTCTAGTTGATTGAGTGATAATTTTATACTCTTGGCTTGTTGAATTGATAGTGGTTCACTACCAAAAACACGCGATTTAGCGACTAAATTTTTAGTCGCTAAATTTTGGATTTTATTAGTCGCTATTTTCAATTAGCAACTAAATGGTGACTAAGTTTATTAGTCGCCAAATTATATGGCGACTAAAGTTTTGTTTTAGTCGCTATTTAGCGACTACATAATGACTAAAATTTAGTCGCTAATTAGTGACTAAATGGAGACTAAATTTTTTGCGACTAAATGGAGACTAAATAGTGACAAAAATGGATTTGTATATTTAGTCGGTAATTAGTCGCTAATTAGTCTCTGTTTTGTGACTAAACAGAGACTAATTAGTGACTAAATCTGAAAATTCCGATTAGTCACAATTTAGTTGTTATTCTTTGTGACTAAATAGTGACTAACGATGGTATGTTTTTCTAGTCACTATTTAGTCGCTAATTGAGGGGAAATTTTTTTTAAAAAAAATTAATTATATTATATTATATATTACATATAATATAATATAATATTATATATACAAATTAAATAAATGTTAAAAATGCTAAAACTGTGTGTGTGTGTGTGTGTGTGTATAAATGCTATATATACAAAGTTACAAAAAGTATACAAAATAAGTACGCTACATACACAACTGACCGGAAAAAGGTAGACAATCTAGTCGTCTAATCCGGTGGTATGCTGGTCCTGTGTAGCACCTGTGCCTGTCTCTGGCTCTGTAGGAGGATCTCTGGCTGGCTCGGGCTTAGTAGTCTCTGGATGGCTCTGACTCTGGAGAAGGATCTGTAGCCGGCTCAGGCGGAACAAAGAAATCAGACTGGTAGTCGACCCCGTACTCACGCGCCCTGATGATAAAATCCTGAAGCTGCCTATGCAAGTCTAGATCCTGAGTCGACAACCGGGTCTGGACAACCTCCATAATCTCATCCATAAGGCAACGGGGGAGATCATCAAGCTGATACTGAATACATCATCTCATGACATCATCAAAGTCCGCTGTGGTGGGCCATAAATCAGGCTGTGATCCTGGTCGAGAATGAGGCGGCAGCTCAAAAGAATGGTAGTGTGAATCCGCTGCAGATCCAAGGCCGTACACCCTATAGATACTCTTGCCCTTGGGCCCGAGCGCAGCCTCCAACCAAAGCCGGTTCTCAAGAGAAAGTCCAGGGAGCTCGACACTCTCACTATTGGGGGGTAGAAGAAGACCTCGCTATAGTAGAAGAAGAACCCGCAGTAGTAGAGGGGCCAAGCCCCTGGGTTGCTGACTCCATCAGCTCCTGAAATCGAGCCTAAGTAATGAAAAAACACAATAGCTAGATTAGAGTTAAAGCATTACAATTTATTTTTATTTCTTAAGTTTATATATGTTAAAAACTTACATTTGCAAGTCGCGATCGCTCATCAATGAACGTCTTATCGTCGTGCTCTTTTGTGTGGGTGTAACGAAAGAGACGAGGCGCCATCGGTTTCTTCCCCTCTTTCTGAGTCTGGAAAAAAACATTTAAATATAGATTTTAACAACGGTGAGGAAAAACAATATATGAATTAGTAATTAAAATGTAAAAGAAATAAAATGTATTAAGTTTTGAATACTTTACCAAATCATACTCATACTGAAGCATCGAGCGTGACCCACAAGAGTGGGTGGACATACCGGCCTCTGCACCTGCTTGTTCGCTACGCCTGTTGGTGCTCCTCTTAGCGCATAAAGCCTTGTGCGCCGGGTCCTCCCACAACTTCACCCACTCCTGTAAAATGCTCTCGGGGATGTTCTTGTCCCTGACCTTCTTCTCCGTCCACTTCTTCTTAACATCCAAGACCAAGTCCTTGTATTGGTTCACCATGTGCTTGAAGAAAGCACGCTTCACTACCTCCTTACTCTCCTCCCACCTATACAATTTCTGCAAAACAAAAAAAAAACTTCATTTATTAGCAATTTGTGTTAGATGATAGTAATTAACAAATTATAAATATATTAATAATAATTTGTCAATTAAATAAAAAGTAAATAACTTAGTCTGAACTCTTTCCAGAATATTGTCTGATCAGCAATTGTGAGGGACTTCCAAGAAATCCCATAAGGCCGGAATCTCTTCCAAAAAATGTCGCATAATGACCTGGAGACCTTCTCAGAAGGCTCCAGTCTATCCCTGTAATTAGTGAAAACACATATGTAGTTAGATTGTATATTTTTATATGAATATAAATAAAAAAATGCATAATGAAATTAATAATTGTACACATTAAAAAGAAATTGAATTAAAAAAAGTACATCCGTCTATCATCTCGCACTCTATAGAGTGGAAATATCGGATCGTCACATGTCTCTAGAAAGGGAGGGCGGTCAACATGCTCCTCCTCAATATCATCCTCCTGCCCATGATCCTAGTCCTCAGTGTGAGGCACAACTTCTGTAGTCTGAGGCACCTCCTCTATAGTCTAAGGCACAGCCTCTGTAGTTTGATTTAACACATTAAGCAGTAGCTTCAGGTGTTAAATCAGTATGAGTTTAGAGATATTTTAGTGAAAGTTACAAGTCTATGATCTAAGTAGAGTAGTTGCAAACTCAATTATAGTTGGACCCTCAGAATGAATGGTTGTTACTGGAAGAGAGAGCTATGGTGTTAGAGCTGAGAAGGTTAATGGCTCTGGAAGAAGATTTACTCAGAAAGAAGTCTCGGATAACATGGGTTTAATTAGGAGATTCAAAATCCAAACTTTTCCATAATTCTATTAGAGAGAGGAGGTTTCAGAACCTCGTTACCCAGATCAAGGATGGTGATAATGCAGTCATAACTGGTGATGCAGCCATACATGAAGCTTTCACTTCTTATTTTCAAAGCATCATGGGGACTTTA
Source organism: Bocquillonia castaneifolia (assembly GCA_948193215.1). Lineage (NCBI taxonomy): Eukaryota > Viridiplantae > Streptophyta > Magnoliopsida > Malpighiales > Euphorbiaceae > Bocquillonia > Bocquillonia castaneifolia. Next base: position 4,729 of record CANYLF011579273.1, on the reverse strand, counting down.
ACTCCTGGCAGGAAACACTGCAATAGTTCAGTCTTTGAGCTTGGCTACTTATTGATTCCAGAGGATGTACAGAATCTGGAAAAGCCTGTTACTAAAAAGAGGTGCATGATGGTCTTTTTTTCTATTGGATCAGACAAAGCCCTAAGGGTGGATGGATTTAATAGCTTTTTTTTCAAGCATAGTTGGCCAATTATGAAGAAGGAAATTACTGCTATGGTATATGAATCATTCAGATCAGGTAGAATTCTTAAACAATTCAGTATCGTTACCCTCTCTCCTATTCCCAAGAGTAATTCTGCTGAATATGTGTCTGAATATAGGCCAATAGCTTATTGTACTGTCATGTATAAGGTGATTACCAAAGTGATAACTAACAGGTTAAGGGTTATTCTTCAAAAGTTAATTTCCAGTAATCAGTCAGCCTTCATAACTGGAAGAGTCATTAGTGACGATATTAGTTTTGCTCATGAACTAGTTCATGGGTATCATTTGCACCATCCCCCACCTAAATGTTGCATGAAGGTTGAACTTCAAAAGGCTTCTAACTCAATAGCTTGGGACTTTTATAGAAGAAGGGCTTTATGGTTTTCAATTTCCTGTTTTCTTAATTAATCTGATTATAGAATGCCTAAGAACTATAGTGTATACAGTTTGTTGGAGAGGGTCTCAAGGGAGAGTTTTTTAGGCTAAGAAAGGCCTTAGATAAGAAGATTCCATGTCTCCTCAGTTATTTGTCCTCTGTATAGAATATTTCACCCGTAGGATGAAGTATATGTTGGATTCTAGCTTTAAATACCATCCTGGCTGTAAAGCTTTGAAGCTTCATCATTTGATCTTTGCTGATGATTTACTCTTATTCTGCTCTGGAGACTCTAATTCTGTGAAGCAAATTGCTGAGGTCCTGAATCACTTTAAGGACATTGATGGCCTTAAGGTAAACCCTTCTAAAAGTCATTTATTCTATTCAGGTATCTCTCCCCTTCTTAAAAAGCATTTGCTGGATGTTACTAAGTTTTAAGAGGGATGCATACTTGTAAGATACTTAGGTATCCCCCTCAAAACTAAGAGATTATTTAGCTGATTGCCAAGACCTTATTAGGAAACTAACAACTAGAATTAATCATTGGACCAATAAATTCTTGTCTTATGCGGGTAGGTAGTAATTGGACTAATCAGTTCTTATAATTAAGTTTCCATGTCTATTGGGCCTCTGTCATTCTCTTGCCCAAATTAATGATTGCTGCTATAGAAAGAATCTGCAGGAACTATCTCTAGACTGGTACAGCTTCAGATCACTCAAAAAGCCTCGTGGATTGGCTTAATATGTGCAAGACAAAAAGGGAGGGTGGCCTTAATTTAAGATCAATACAATACTAAAATAAGGTAGCACTATGTGATAACCGGTTATTATTCTATATATTTTATTGGGTTTTAATTCAATTCCTTGCACATTTGAGTGGTTTGAGCATTTAATTTGTTATTTATTGTTAACTTACAAGATTAAGGAGAATTTGAGTTCAATTAGAGTATAAATCGTGTAATTCCTTTATCTTTGCATCATGCAAGTGTCAATTTAATTTGTTCATGGTTATTATGTTTCAAAGGTGATTTATACTTGTTTTGGTGTGAAATCATTGTAGGTATGGTGCTTTAAAGGTTTAGAAGCTAAAGACAACACTTGAGGTTTAGAGCTTAAAGGCGCTTGTTTAGGATTTCGTGAATTGGCAAACTTTGGGAGCTTGGAGCATTCAATGTTGAAAGAGTTTTGATATGAAAGTTTCCATATCATAACTTTTCTGAATTTACTTTCATTTTCAAAAAGAATAAGCTCAATTGGTGCTAGAACGAAGGAGATGCAAGCTAAAATCCAGGAAGTACTCCGAAAGCTTCTCAGATATAGCACTGAAATGTAAAGGGCATTTTGGGCAATAAAATGATGGAATTAGAGAAATCTCAAAACATGGAAATTATGTAGACATCTTGAACTTGAGTTTAGGCTCAAGAATTTTTTAATTTGGAATTCTGATGACCAAGATATGCCCCTTTCAAGTTGGGTGGGTCATGTGCTGGATTGTGTTGGAAACAGAAGATAAAGAGCAGACCGGACCGAGGAGGGAATAGACCAGACCTTAGGATCAAAATGGCATTAGAAGCAATAGGTGATTTTTAGATTGGATGGTAGACCGGATCTCAGACCGGACCATCCGGTCTGGCAACATTTTCACGCAGGTTTGGTCGATTTTTAGTGGTTTTTGTTTGGAGGAATACTACATATACAACCTTCATAAACCCTAGCCAAAACTATGGCTTGTTTTATTTTGCTTAGAAAACATTAAAAAAAAACCCTAGAGAAAAACCATTGTTCAAGAATTCAAGATTGGTTTACAAAGATTTGTGAAGATTGAAGCTTTATTTCATCTTTCAAGAATAAGTTTTCCTTTCCTTGATTCTATTTATATTTTTATTATGTTTATGTTTATTATTATTGTTTGTTTGTTTGTTTTTATTATGTTTTGGAACTAAATCTCCTACTAGAGTGATGGTTGTAATCTAGTAGGGGGTGATTTGATTATTAATGTTTTGATTAACTATTTCAATGTAGTTTTTCTTGTTTTCTTCACTTAATTCAATTTCCAAGTGCTTAATGACATATGTCTTGATTGATCACCTAGATGTATGCTTTTAGGATTTATAATTGAATCGACGGGTTGTTATAAACCAGATTTGGAAATTGAGCTTGTTTAGATGTTAATACGGACACGACAATTAACCTAAACTTGATTTAAAGATTCGCTTAATGGATTCAGTTGTTTTAATCAGTGTGCATCAACAGATTAGCATAGTTGGTTCAATTGAATACATTTTTCTACCCCGATGGAGGATTAAAACACTTTCGAAAAGTCTTGCTTAAATGAATTTGATTGATAATTGAGTTACCCATCTAGATGAAATCCTAAACTCTAGTGCTTGTTTTATTGTGGTTGTTTATTGTTTTAAATTGCTTTTTAATTATTAATTTATTTATTTGCATTTATTTTCTTATTAATATAGTTTTCAAAATTATTTCAAAATCAAATTAAAGTTATTTGTTTTATTTTTAATTGTTTTATTTGTGAACTTAATTGAAAAGTAGTTAAAACGATTGTCCCTGTGGATTCGACCTCGTACTCCGAGTTTATTACTACGATAGACCCCATGCACTTGTGGGAGTCTGTCAAGTTTTTGGCACCGTTGCCGGGGACAACGGAATTAATTGTTTTTTGATTGAGTTTGTGTTTATGTATTTTACTTTAATTTTTGTGTTTACTTTTTTTTAAAATTCTATGTGTTTTTTTTATTCATTATGAATTATCATGATGAATATTCTAATCAATTTGTGAGCTATAATGCACAAGATTCTTTGCATGACGATGGACATACACAACTTAATTCTCCTTCATTTTCTTTTTAGGTTTGTATGTGGAGTAGAGGGCCACACTTTTCGAGTAAATGCTCGATTAATTTCACACCTCGACAACCTAAACCTTGTATGTGGTTTGGAGCAGGACACCTTTCGAGTGAATGTTGGATTAATTTTTCCCCTCCACAACCTAAACCTTTAGTTTATTTGTGGTGTAGAGGGGGACACCGTTTGTATGAATGTTCAATCAATTTTGCACCTCCACTATCTCGATATACAAGGAAGTGTTTATGGTGTAGAGGGGGGCATCATTCGAGTGAATGCCCGATATATTATGCAACTCCACAAACATATTCTCCTCGAACTTCTAACAAGTGTAATGGAGAAGATATTGAGCCCATGGAAGAGGATGATGTGCAAGTCTTTGAAGTTCAACACCAATTTCAAGATATCTACATGGAGGAGGATTTTGAAGAATCCAACTTTCATGTTCATGAGGAAACTTGTGAAATTTTTTAGGATAAGGGCGACAAAGATAAAATTGATGTTGATGATTCAAGTAATGAAGCATATGTACCTCCACCAATCACCATCATCTATGAAGATCTTGTGATAAAGAGTATATTGTTTGAGAACCCACAAAAAGAATCATACATTCTTGATGTAATCATTGATCCAAGGATTATTTTTGTGGAATATGCTCTTTACTATCTAGGCATAAGGGAGCCCTACAAGGGAGAAGCAATGAAAGATGCTTCCCAGAACTCTCCCACATGTTCGGTTTTATCATTAATAACAAGGGAAGTACGTCTAGCTAAAGACGTTAAATTAAGCGCCTGTTGGGGGGCAACCCAACATTTTTATTTTTATTTTTCATTTTTTAATTTTTTTTATTTTTCTTGTCTAGGATTATTTTTATGGTGTTTTCTTTTGTTTTTAGGTTTTATTTTCTTGGACATCGACTCTTGGTTCGGAGATTTGATGTGGCTTCTGTTCAGGGAAGTTTCCTTACCCCCTTTACTTTTAAATTTTGTTATTAAAGACAATGTTTCATTCAAGTGTGGGGGAGGGAATTGTTGGCTGTTTTTAATTTTTGTGGTTAAATTTTTCAAAATGTATTATGCTTAATTGTGTTTTTGTTATTTTCTTTCGCCAAGTTGTTCATTAAGCATATTGTATTGATACTTGTTTTTATTGAGTTAATTGTTTCCAAAATTGTAGCAATTTGTGCTTGAATTGTGATAATAATTACTTTGTTCAAAATTTTGGAAAATTACTTGATTAAAGTGAGTGTTGGTACTTTAGCTTTCAATTTCCAAGTTTTTAGTG
>CANYLF011579054.1:0-23948 GCA_948193215.1 Bocquillonia castaneifolia | reverse complement strand
TACTTCATCTTCTTCTTCATTCTCTCTTTTCTTTCTTCAAAACCTCCATTAATGGAGATTCTAAGCTTTTGGTTGAGGAAAATAAGAAAAGATGGGAGATTTTAGTTAGCAAATGGAGTAATTGAGGTCTAGAAGATGATTGAGGTAAGTAATTGTGGATTATGGAGTTTTATTATATTAGGGTTTATGTAGAATTTGGGGGTTTATGGTTATTATTGTATAATTATGTAATTAATTTTTATGGGAGAGTATATTGGGTTGTAATTTCATGTCTGGACATGGAATTGTTATTGAATTGTGTGTTGCTTGGATTATGTGGTTTAGGGGAGTTCCAAGAGCAAGGAATTTGAGAAGGAAGGCTAAATTTGGTTGATCTACAAGTTTGTAAGTATTTAATTGATTAATTGTGAGCATATTAAGTGGAAATTGCTATAATTGCTTGATTGCTATGTTTTGTATGAATTGTGTATTTATGATTTGAATAAGTTGTGGAATAAGTTAATTGGTTGAGTTGTGCATTTGTGAAATGAACTAAGAGTTGATTGATTGGTAAGATTGTGATTTGAAATGCTATTGGTTGAATTGAGAAAGGTGTGATTTTGTTGAAATGAGAAAATATTGTGAATTGTGGTGAAATGATGTGCAATTGAGAATGTGATTGTGAATTGTGATTGTGAATGGAAAGGATGACTCTTGGGGAATGTGGGATGTGTGTGATCGGGAAAGCTGAGCCGGGCGGATAGCTACCTGTATGTGTGGGATGGCAAGACTGAGCCGGGTGGATAGTCTAGTCGGTGGCCGCCTAATTGTGAAATGAGAAATGTGAAATGATATGAGAAAAAGAAATGAAATGTGAGGATGAGTCATCCGAGCTTGATTTGATGAGATTGTTGTGATTTGAGATTGGTTGATGGCTTGTGAAGATGATTTGGTTGTGAATTGCTTTGAATGAGAATTATCTTGAATGATATCGAAAGTTGTTCAAGTGGTATGATTGGTTTTGATTTGTATGTTTCTTAAATGAAATATGTGTTTTTTATATGTTGGTAGTTTTGGCTTAATATGCCTGATTAGTTGATTAAATGCTTATTGAGTTGCCAGCTCACCCCTTGGCATATTTTTCAGGTTGAGGATAGAAGTCTTGGTGCATTGCAATAGAAGTTCAGGTTGGCCAGTGGATAATGAACATGTCGTGCATTTAGTTTGTTAATTACATTTGTATGTAATTTTGGGTTTTAATTTGATATTTGACAAGTATGTGAATTGAAGTATTTGAATGTATAATAGTATATTGATATGTATATATAAGAGTTTATTTTTCATATAAGATGTATGTGTGTTTTGTGTCTTTGGTATGTGTTTTTCTAGAGAGTTTTGACCAAGTTTTAGTTGAAAAATCATAGTTTCTCGGACCTCAAAGTCGCGCCCGCGACTGAGGAAATCGCTCTCACGGTTTCCAAGACAGAAAATCCAAGCTCTCTGTTTATCATGTCACGCCCGTGATTTTAAACGTCGCGCACTCGAGTTTGTGTCCAGCAAGTTCTGTTTTCTCGGGTACGAAATCGCCCCCGCAAGTGTTGGAAATCGCGCCCGCGATTTCAGTTCCAATTTATATGCTTTCTATTTCTTCGATCATGCCCGTGATCTTGGTTGGCTTTGTCTAGTTACGTCCACGACCTAGCCTTTGGGTTGTTTTAAGTTGTGTTGTTACAACAGGAACAACATTGTGGATGGCAGGTTGTGTGCCCATTGTTGGTGTCCAATGGTAATGGCAAATTGACTCACTAATTGGGATTTTAGATTTTAGAAAACGTGTGGTGTCGCCACCCAAATTGCATCGGGACACTGAGTGATGGATAAAGCGGGTAGATTCCTTTGAAATTCCCATCCTTCATCATTCCAGATTATTATGGGTTCGAAATGAGTCTTCCATACTAGGCAAATTCCCATTTAATTAATTAAAAAGGTTATTATTTCCTAGAGTGGACAAACAATAATAAAGCGATAAATCACCCAAAAAATAATATGGCACTGGCAGGATGAATGATCGTTCCTAATATTGTTTTTAATCAGTTTTATTTTTCTTCGTTTGGTCTGATTTGATTAACCCTGATTGATTAAGTGCAGTTTGCTGTCTTTGGTGGGTTTCTACTTTTTTTTTTTAATGATGTTAGCCGAGTGGATTATTTACTTATTTATAAACATACAAAAACATCCACAATTAATTTCTAACATATTTTATTTTTTTTATTAAATGTTAATATTTGCACATTATTAATTTACTTACTACCTGGAACATTAAATTGTAGGAATACACATACACCTTTAAAGAAAGGAAAGGAGAAATTATTTTATAACATTTTTATTCTACTAATTTACCGGGTTCATTTATTAGAAGTTTGATTAATTATTTTAGCATTTATTCTATGTGGCTTGACATAAAATAAACAGGGTTACAAAACCTTACCGGTCGACCAATTAGTCCTCGGGATGACCCATTAGTCGACATTGAAGCTTTAGTGAACTACCGGCCTTCTACGAGATCTCCACGTTTTCTATGATTTTCCGCAATAAAGGTTCAACCGAACCACTAATAGTCATTCAGTCGAATCATCAATTAGGGCCCAGACCCAAAACTCCAAAAATTGCTCAAACCTTGTGTGGATAGAGCGCCCGGGATCTGCCCGTCGGTTGGCGTCCAATGGCAATGGCGACAAACTCACTAGATGGATTTTTTGGATTTTATGAGAATGTTGTGGAGTCGCCACCCGAATTGCATCGAGATCACTCCAGATGATTTCTGGGTTCGGAATGAGTCATCCATTCTTGGGCAATTTCCCATTTAACTAAGTAAAAAGGTCATCATTTCCCACACCGGAGAAACAATAATTAAACCGATAAACACTTAGAAAATAATATGGCATTGGAAGTATGGATGAATGATCGTCTCTAAGATTGTTTCAAATAAATTTTATGTTTCTGCATTTGGTCCTATTTGATTAACCCTGATTAATTGAGTGTTGATTGCTTCATTTGTAGGTTTCTATTTATTTTAATTATATCTGTCGAGTCAATTATTTCCTTATTTATTTGCATGCAGAACATCCACAGTTAGTTTCTAATCAATTTTTATATTTTTATCTGTTAGTGTTTGCACATTAATTTATTTATAGATTTATTACCTTGGATAATGAATGGCAGCAAAAATACATACACACTTAAAGAAATGAAAGGTGAAATGATTCTCTACCACTTTTACTTCACAATTTTCTGAGTTTCTTTATTAAATGTCTGATTAATTATTTTTACAGCAGGTTCTAGGTGACCAACTGTAAGTTAGAAGGGTTAAAAAATCTTACCAATCGATAGATTAGCCCAGAGAGGATTCATCGGTCGACCTTAAAGCTTCAAAAACAATCTGTGGTTACGGTTTCTTTCTTTGCTTTTCTTGTTTGGCCCATTCATGGAGGTCCGGTTAGACCATTATTAATGGTTCTATCAGATGATTGACTGGGCCAGGCCCAACTCTTGAAAATATTTCAAGTAGGTGGGACATCCGGTCGAACTCTGATCACCCGGCTAGATGATCAGAGGTTTGACTGAATGATTCTCATTAACACGTGATGGTCTAGCCAGACCTGTAATCCGGTGTTGGAGATTTATGGACAGAGCGCCCGTGACCTGCTCATCAGTTGATGTCTAATGGTAATGGCGACAGACTCACTATATGAATTTTTATGGATCATATGAAAACGTTGTGGAGTCGGCACCCGAATTACATCGGGATCACGTAGTGATTAACAAACAGGTAGATTCCTCAGGAATCCCCATTCATCATCACTCTAGATGATTTCTGGGTTCGGAATGAGTCATCCACTCTTGGAACAATTTCCCATTTAATTAAGTAATGAGGTCATTATTCCCTACATAGACAAACGATATAAAGCGATAAATCACCCAGAAAGTAGGATGCAATGAATGGGTGCGCCTAATATTGTTTCTATTCAATTTAATTCTGCATTAGGTCCAATGTAATTAACTTTGATTGATTGAGTGCTGATTGTTGTATTGGTGGGTTACTACTTATTTAAATAATAGTTAGCCGAGTGGATTATTTCCTTATTTATTTACATGCATAACATCTGTAGTTAGTTCTAACACATTTTTTTACATATATTTACGAATTAATACTTGCACATTAATTTACTTATATTTACCCGAAATATTAAATGGCGGGAGCACACAAACACCCTTAGAGAAAGGAAATGTGAAATGATTTCTATCATTTTATTCTACTATTTACTGAGTTTATTTATTAAATGTACGATTAATTATTTACAGTTAGTTCTAAGTGATTTACATAAAAGTAATAAGAGAATCTTACCGATCGACCATAGTCGACTTTGAAGCTTCAAATCAGTCGATCCACAATATTATTTCCTCCATTTATTCTCACAATCGTGATGGTCCGGTCGGACCTTTGGCCAGAGGTTTGGTCAGATGTTCAATTTGGGCCAATCCCAACTTTTAAAAATAATCAAACCAGGTGGGACATCTGTTTGGAGTATAATCATCCGATTGGACCTTTATAATCATTCGGCCGGACCTTTATAATCATTCAGCCGGACCATTAAAGGTTCGATAGGACCTGTAAGTTGAGCTTCAAATATGTCTTCTCTTGTATTATTACAATTTCTTGTGAATAATTATTACATATGACAAATAAAGTCTTAAACTACTCCTATAGGTCTATTCTAGGTTGGCTTATGGCAGTAACCTAAGCTTCCAAGTTAAGACACTGTTTAAGTTTGAAGCTAGGGCGACAGAGCTTCAAACTTTGATCGGGTTGGTTCTACATCCGCCTAGCATCCCGTGGAACTCGTATATGCAATCAGAATGTAAAACAAAATTAGTACATGAAATATAAAAAGGTACAGTAAACTAAGAAATAATAAATAGATGAAAGAATGTGCTTATTCTTAATGTATGGGTGCTTCGTGGAGGGTTGGTTGCCTTTAGAATAGAGGTAGGTTATCATTTTCGGATAGAGAACGAGCTTCTGGATTGACGTAGTCTCCTTGTTTGGAGACCTGAAGAACTAAGAAGTAAGTTTTGCAAAGAAATCAAGTCTCAAAAATGAGAGTGTGTGTGTGCTCTCTTTTCCTTTTCTTTCTAATTGCCTCTCAGTCTCTCTGTTTTTCCCTCTAATGTTCGTTCTCTCTAATGTTCCTCCTTTTTTAATGTTCCCCCCCTTAATAGTGTAAAAACTTAGGGTATTTATAAGTGAAATCGAATCTTCTTTAGCAACTTATTCAAGTTGCAGCATGGTGTTAACACCTAATTTTTGATGTAGGAATATGGAAGCGGCTCGGAGGCCCAGTGATGATTGTTCATGTTTTAAATAGCATGATTGAGTTGACAATTGCTTTTTAGAGATTGCATTGCCATAATCAAAGTGTTTTCTAAGCTTGCAGAGCATGTTTTCCCTAAAACTTTTGTTTTAAGCAAAAATAATGCATTTCTCAGATAGTTTTTATCATAACTTTCTTTACAAGTATCAAAATAACTTGAAATTTTGAGGGTTGATAGTTTAGGCCATTCCGCACGTTTTCTCAGTTATATCTTTTTGAAAAATCCGACATTTAGAGGCCTAAAAAGGCCCAACATAACGCTTTTGAGTGGAATTGGGTCCAACGCCACTCATGCGACTGGTGTTGGGCCACGAATGCCAGTTGCACGGTTTTTAGTATAAAAAGCCCATTTTTAACCTGTTTTGGCCTGGAATGGCCCGTACAAGCCGTACACGCGTCCCAAAGCCCTAGAGGACTATTTTTGACCAAAATCACCTTTGCTTTAAGCTTAACTCATTATGTTTTACTTGGAAACTGATTGTGGTAACCGTAGCTTAAGTTTTAAGCTAAACCGGGTATAAATAGGCTCTTAAAAATAGGTTTTTAGGGGAGGATAGCAGCTTACACGAATTTTAGGGTTTGGATTTTCATACCAACACTCTGAATTCCTTTGATAGCAAAACATTTAACTTTTTCATATTGCAAACATAAAAGCTCTTAAAGTTGACATCTTTTTAGCATTCAAAGGTGTTTTAAAGCATCTAATCCATTGAAGCAATATTCCAATGGCTTTAAATCATTAGAAAGCAACCAAAAATTCACTCAAATCAGATCTGAGGGTACTAAAGCACTTCCAATTCGATTCCTTGCAAGGTAAGTGTTCTAATCTTTGCTTTGTTTGATGTTTTCATGATTTTTTTGCATGTTTTCATGATTTGCATGATGTTTTAACTTGTTTTTTTTTATTGCGGTAATCTTCTGTTTTACATGTTTAAAAGATGTCCATGCATGTTTCTTTTGTTTAAATTCCATTAAATGCCATATACATGCATTATGAATGCTTAAAGTTATTTTCTCCGCATGTTTTGGTATGTTTTATTTCAGATCTGAATCATTCAATACCAAATGCATAAAAATTGTTTGTTTTTGTGTTTTAATCCATAAAGTTATCATCTTTGTATGTTTTCATGCATAAAGCTTGTGTCTTGGTATGTTAACATGTAAAGTTATGATCTTTTAATGTTTCATGTGTAAAGCTTGCGTCTTTTTGTTATTAAATGTTTTAAATGATGTTTCTATGTCAGATCTGCATTACAAATGTCATTCTAAAGCATAAACACATCTATTTTGTGTAAAGTTTGTATCTTTGAATGTTCTACTTGCAAAGTTTGTGTCTTTATTGCATTTTAAGCATGCCATGATTAGATCTAGGTTGTTTTGACAAGTTTCATGCATTATGATGTGTTTTAATGTTTGTTTTATGCATTTTCATTATTGTTTGGTTGTTTTTCGGGCTAGGTAAACCCGAAAATTCCATTTTTTATTATTTTTTGGCATCCTGGTTGTTTCTGGCTACCAATGCCACTGCCACGAGTGGCGTTGGACACCAATGCCTGTAGGCAAGTGGCATTAGGCCCAAACACCTGTAGGCAAGTGGCGTTGGGCCTAAACACCAATTACTGAAGTGGTGTTGGCACTCCATCAGCTTCCTAAGGTTCTATTTTGTTTAGATATGTGGGTCTGTAAGACAGCATGCTTGCATACAGTAGCTTTCACGTGGAATGCAGTGATGAGGTAAGCACTCTATAACTTCTTCGGTAATTGTTTAGTTGTTTTATTGCATGAAATTGGTTAATCAATGCTATTTTGTAATGATTTTAGGTTAAAATGCGAGAAGCCCTAGGTTGTGTTGTTGTGTTGGTTGTTCTATGTTCCTTATCACTTTTTGCATGTAAATTAATCCTAATTAATGGTTGGTAATTGTTAAAATTAACTCTTGTTTGTTATTAGAAACTCACCATTGCATGTATATATGTAAAGGGTAGGTTATAATTGCTATGTGTTTTATTGCTTTGTTAGAAGGAATGAAGGTCGGTATAATACTAGGAGTATTTGGTAAAGAATCATACTCTGAGAATTGATAAGTTCGATCCTTGAATCTCTAGGATCAATGCACCTTTCGTATTCTTGAGAGGAATCGAGGTGTACACCTTGTAAGACATTCTCGATGCTGGTTAGGGTGGCGACTACCAGTTTAGCCCCGCAGCTGAACACACGGTGCTGCAGTTACTAGTCATGGCTCAGGCTCTGAGGCAAAACCTTCTTGTTTGCAGTTTGGCGGCTCCACTGGGGAACTTTGACAGACAGACTTATGATTTAAGTGATTACCAATACTCTTTTTATTATGCTAAGCTCTAGTTTCTTTGCATTCATTCTTGCATTAAAACACCGTACCTCATGGGTATCATTAGTCAAGTCGCCTATGATTTATAAGAGTTCTTCTTAGGAGGTGAAACCAGTGACTACCACTCATAGACGGAATTGTCCTACTATTTCTTACCATCTTTGTTATGTTTAATGAGTGATAGTTAATGGGAAATTCAAAGCTGAATGTCCTACCGTCGCTTGAACCTTTTTTGAAAGAGGGAGATGGTTAACGGGAGTTTGCCTTCTATGGGAACCTTTTTTAGTCAAACCTGACGGAAGCCAAGTAATGACAGTAGCAACTTCCTTTAGGACTTGCCAAATGATTGCTTTGTTTTGTGATGCCATGAAGCCATTATAATGCCCGAGTCTAGTGTTATTGTTTTAACTCAATTCCTAATTGTCACCTACGGAGGTAGCACTAATTTAATTGTACCTAACTAGTCCAACCTTACATCATGGGGTCACTTAGAATTAGGAGGAACGACCTCAATTACTACCTTTAAGAAAGGGATGTTGGTGTGTCAGTCTAATTGTACCTAACTGACACTAAAACGGCCATGGAACAAGGGGAACATTAAGAGAGTTTGTTAAAGCAAAGACATGGGATAAGGTCATAATAATAACTTATTATTTGGTTTGAATGTTGAGAGCCTCTTTTGTGTGCAAACGATCATACTATGTCGGTAATAACATCCCCTGTTGGTGCGATAGCCCAATCCAATTCCTAGGAATGTTGACTTGCCAAATGAATACATGTGTGGGAGAAATAACGTTGGAAGGTCTACCACTTGGTAGTATGTGTGTGAGACTAACGTTTGTTACTTGTGTCCCCTTATAATGCTTGCATTCATGCATACATGCATACATGCATCTCTTGCATACATGACATAGTATGCTAACCTCTCATTTTGTAGTAACATGAATCCTCCTAAGTACACCTTGGACACCCAACAAATCCGTGAAATAGTGAGGGATGAAGTGAAGTCCATGCTGAGGGAATTCTTGGGACAACCACCTATGAACTATATTACAAGCCAGCCTGGAAAGTTTAAAAGGATGGAGACTGACCCCGTGCCATTAAGAGGGTTCCCTAATCACATAAATGAGGTTGGTAAATTGGGATTTCAAGGGCAGAGACTGAGTGTCAAACGACCACCATCAAGGATCTCTAGAAAAATAGAACATCAAGGCGTGATGGAGCAAAATATGCTACCAACCCATGATGGATGTCTTCATATGGGTTCAACTAAAGTGGTGAATGTGGTTCTAAGCCAGTGCAAGTTTTCTAGGCTTAACCAACCTCCTTCGAAAATCTTTCAAAGGTTGGAGAAGCATGGAATTCTTAAGTCTGAACCAGCCAATAATCCTCCAAACATGCGCTCACCTCTATATGATCCCAATGTGTATTGTCAATTCCACCTAGTCCCAGGTCAATACACTAACAATTGTATAAAGCTCAAGCACAATATTCAAGACTTGATTTATGATGGGTACCAAGTTAAAGAGAATGGGAAAGCTCAAGTTAATGAAGTATTGAAGTTGCAATAAAATCAAACAAGCGTAAGTGCTACTTGAATCTCACTGAGCCCTTATCAAAGACCTTCGAGAGGTTAGAAGAACAAGGTTTGCTGGAGCCTACTACAATTAAAATGCAACCAAATCTAGATGCTCCTAACTATGGCTCCAATGCTTACTATGAGTTTCATCAAGTGAACGGGCATCACACAGATTATTATACCAGACTCAAACATGAAATTCAAGTCCTCATCAATGAAGGAAAGATCCCAGAGCCTGAAGCAGATGCTTAGGATGTTGCTGTTGTTTTGTTCTTTAGCATAATAAAAGAATAACTGGTTAGGTCAATGATAGGACATTTGTTTCACTTTGTTTTATTAATGTTTTTCTCAATAGCACGATTGTAGTTCGTTAATAATATTATGAGCTCATTTGACTTCACTTCACTTCATGATTGTTTGTTTAACATTGGTACACAAGACATAGGAAATACTTGTTGCACCTGATATTACTGTAAAAGAATACAAAAAAAGTTTTCAAAATTTGAATTAAGATTGATTGCTTCAAAGTAAATGTTAATGATAAAGCTTTCAAATCCCTATTTTAAATGCATTTATTTTCATATGAATATTGGATTCTCAACATATCCCAAAACTTGTGAGCGTTTGAGCCTTTATGAGCATTCATTACTTCATGCTCCATTTTTCTTGTTGAGAGTGTCTTGCATAAGAAATGTTCATTAGAACTTGCCTTGGTATGCATTTGAAATCCGCAAGATTATTGGAAATATGAAAATGAAGAGGGCACTTTAGGATAAACCCTTTACCTTAAATGCCCTCCCTATCCACCTTTAGGAAGCCAAAGTTGAGCCTTTAATTCCCTTTTCTTTGGCATTCAAATTTACCAATTAATTCGATTGAGCCTTTCTTAAAAATCTTCCCTATCCTTTTTAACCATTTTGTGCACTAAGTTTGACAACTCCAGTCTATTGAACAAACTTGTGAAGTGAGTGGTTAGTCCTTGAATATTCCTTAGAAAAGCTTTTATCAAGAATTATGAATAAAATTATGAGATGCATAGATCGCTTGCTCAAAAAAAAGAAAGAAAGAAAGAAAGAAAGAAAGAAAAATGATGACAAAATAAAATGACAAAAAATGAAAAAGTGGTTAAAAAAGAAAGGCAGAAAAATTTGAAAAGAAAGTGAAAAAGAAAAAAAGAGAAAAGGAAAGTGAGAGCTATGATCATCATCGATTGAATACTCTTAACAAGTAAATCAACTTGGAATGCATCCATTCACAAGTTGACATTCTAGGAGTTATAGTGCACTGACCCTTTTCTCCTTCTAAAATCCTACCCTACCTAAGCCTGGTTACAACCAAATGAAAGACCCTCAGATTTGTGTTTCCAATACATTCAAGCGGAGGACTTGTGATTAAGAGGCAAGCATATAGTTGAACTTTCCTTTGCTTTGACTCGAGTGTAAACACTGCCCCCCTAAACACCAGAGAGTTTTTGTGAGAACTATAAGAGTGTTGGGATGATTGTATTCATATTGGAATGTGCAAGAAAAATGATTTTCACTCTAATTTGGTTTTGAATAGCTTTTTCATTAACATTACCATCAATTGAATTTTTTTGAAAATGAATTCTGAAAACTTGAAGAGATGGTTTGCAGTAGCAATAATATCTTGTGCAGTGAGTAAAGTACACTTTTGTACCATTGTTAAAAGAATAAAGATTGACTTTTAGTTTTTGTCAAATTTGCTTATCATGTGATTTGTGCCATTGCATTCAAGCTCGAAGAGAAAACATTAAGTGAGACAGATATGAGACCAACAAAGGTGTATTCACTACAACTGCTTGTACGAGACATTCGCCATATTAATCGGCTCTTGAACAAATGCTGGGGGGGCCTATACCATCCAACACGGTACTAAATGCTCGGGGGTAGGTGCTTGGTCCTTGTAATCCGATCTAGCACAGTAGCAACTATCAAGTTTCAACCATGGATGAAATCTATAGTTCAGGGGTTGATCTCATTATCTGTCCAGTCAACATAGGTCCTTACAATGCCGTTGTGTCCTTTAATGGCTTCTATAGACATCTCGATGATCTTCACAGATTTTCATTAATATAGGAGGATTCTATGTACAACATTCCATATCCACAACATCATGTATTTCATATAGTTATAGATCACAATATATCATACACCTATAGGACATAGTTTTAGCATAAGAATTCATGCATACAACATACGATATGCATTAGCTTTCATATCTGTTACATGCAAGCACACGACAAGCATTAGAATAAGCATAAATTTATTCCATGTATCCATGTACGACATGCATACATCTTCCAGGTAAAATGCCAAAGCTACAAAGAAAAGCACATGAATGATAACTGAAGTCAATGCCATTAATGACGAAGACATCAAAAATCGCACTCGGGGGCAAGCAAGTCCGAGTACAATCCAGGTCTAATTGGGGGCAAATTTTAGAAGATTATCAAAGAATGATAGAGAATTACAGACATTCTTGAAGCATTTGGAGTAAATCTAGATGCCACTATTCCCCGGTGAAGTCTAGAAGATTCAACGAAATAAAAATATAAGCAGCTGAGGTAAGTGTCTAAACTTTATCACTTTTACGATAACTATTCTAGCAGAAGGCTGATAGTGCCGGATGCTATCCTTGTTGAAGGCCAATAGTGACCAATACTATTCTAGCAGAAGCCCGATAGTGCCGGATGCTATCCTTGTTAAAGGCCGATAGTGCCTGATACTATTCTAGCAAAAGGCTGATAGTGCTGGATGCTATCCTTGTTAAAACCAATAGTGCCTGATACTTTTCTACAGAAAGCCAATAGTGTCGGATGCTTTCCTGTTGAAGGCCGATAGTGCTGGATGCATTCCCGATTGAAGGCCGATAGTGCCGGATGCTTTCCTGTAGAAGGCTGATAGTGATGGATGCATTCCCTGCTGAAGGCCGATAGTGCTGGATGCATTCCTGGCTGAAGGCTGATAGTGCCAGATGCTTTCCTGTTGAAGGCTGATAGTACTAGATGCATACCCTGTCGAAGGTCGATAGTGCCGAATGCATTCCCTGCTGAAGGCCGATAGTGCCGGATGCATTCCCTACTGAAGGCAGATACTGCTAGATGCTATTCCTTGCTGAAAGCTGATAGTGCTTAATGCTTTCCTTCTAAAGGCCGATAGTGCCAGATGCTATTCCTCGCTGAAGGCCGATAGTACCGGATGTTTATTTTATTGAAAAACTATAATGCTAAAGGTTGATAGAATGAGAAGCAAACCCTGTTCCAAATTTTAGGAACTTTATTTAGAATGAAACCCTGATAGCCGAATCAGTTAAATCCTTTGGAGTTAAGCCAAGGCAGCCGAGGTCGAAGGTTATACTTCACACACCGAAGTCAAGGTAAGTATTTCTTTTCAAAAATTATGTGTATTGGCTTTGTCGTCATTTTCCATATTATTGGATAATACTAACAACCTCCGACAAAGCGGGAGCAAACTATTAACACCTAATTTTTGATGTAGGATTACGGAAGAGGCTCGGAGGCCCAGTGATGATTATTCATGTTTTAAATAGCATGGATTGATTTGACAATTGCTTTTTAGAGATTGCATAGCCATAATCAAATTGTTTTCTAAGCTTGCAGAGCATGTTTTCCCTAAAACTTCTATTTTAAGCATAAACCATGCATTTTTCAGACGGAATGACTTGAAATTTTGAGGGTTGATAGTTTAGGCCATTCCACACATTTTCTCAGTTATACATTTTTGCAAAATCCGACGTTTAATGGCCCAAAAGGGCCCAACGCCACTCTTTTGACTGGCGTTGGCACCAACACCACTCATGTGACTAGCGTTGGTCCACGAATGCCAATTGCACGGTTTTCAGTATAAAAAGCCCGTTTTCAACCTGTTCTGGCCCGGAATGGCCCATACAAGCTGTACACGAGTCCCAAAGCCCTGGAGGACTATTTTTGACCAAAATAACCTTTGTTTTAAGCTTAACTCATTGTGTTTTACTTGGAAACTGATTGTGGTAACCCTAGCTTAAGTTTTAAGCTAAACCAAGTATAAATAGGCTCTTAAAACTAGGTTTTTAGGGGAGGATAGCAGCTTAAACGAATTTTAGGGTTTGGATTTTCATACCAACGCTCTGAATTCCTTTGATAGCAAAACATTTCACTTTTTCATATTGCAAACATAAAAAGCTCTTAAAGTTGACATCTTTTTGGCATTCAAAGGTGTTTTAAAGCATCTAATCCATTAAAGCATTATTCTAGGGGCTGTAAATCATTAGAAAGCAACCAAAAAGTCACTCAAATCAGATCTGAGGGTACTCAAGCACTTCCAATTAGATTCCTTGCAAGGCAAGTGTTCTAATCTTTGTTTTCTTTGATGTTTTCATGATTTTTTTTGGATGTTTTCATGATTTGCATGATATTTTAACTTATTTTTTTTATTATTGTAATCTTCTGTTTTACATGTTTAAAAGATGTCTATGCATGTTTCTTTTGTTTAAATGCCATTAAATGCCACATACATGCATTATGAATGCTTAAAGTTGTTTTCTCTGCATGTTTTAGTATGTTTTATTCCAGATTTGAAGCATTCAATGCGAAATGCATAAAAATTATTTGTTTTTTATGTTTTAATGCATAAAGTTATCATCTTTGTATGTTTTTACGCATAAAGCTTGTTTCTTGGTATGTTAACATGTAAAATTGTGATCTTTTAATGTTTCATGTGTAAAGCTTGCGTCTTTTTGTTATTAAATGTTTTAAATGATGTTTCTGTGTCAGATCTGCATTATAAATGTCATTCTAAAGCATAAACACATCTATTTTGTGTAAAGTTTGTATCTTTGAATGTTCTACTTGCAAAGTTTGGGTCTTTATTGCGCTTTAAGCATGCCATGATTAGATCTTGGTTGTGTTGACAAGTTTCATGCATTATGATGTGTTTTAATGTTTGTTTTATGGATTTTCATTATTGTTTGGTTGTTTTTTGGGCTTGGTAAACCCGAAAATTCCATTTTTTTATTATTTTCTGGCATCCTGGTTGTTTCTGGCTACCAACGCCACTGCCATGAGTGGCGTTGAGCACCAAAGCCTGTAGGCAAGTGGCGTTTGGCCTAAATGCCTGTAGGTAAGTGGCGTTGGACCTAAACGCCAGTCACTGAAGTGGCGTTGGCACTCCATTAGCTTCCTAGGGTTCTATTTTTCCAAGATATGTGGTTCTGTAAGTCGGCATACTTGCATATAATAGCTTTCATGTGGAATACAACGATGAGGTAAGCATTTTGTAACTTCTTCATTAATTGTTTAGTTGTTTTATTGCATGAAATTAGTTAATCAATGCTATGTGGTAATGATTTTAGGTTAAAATGGTAGAAACCCTAGGTTGTGTTGCTGTGTTGGTTGTTATGTGTTCCTTATCACTTTTTGCATGTAAATTAATCTTAATTAATGGTTGGTAATTGTTAAAATTAACTCATGTTTGTTATTAGAAAATTACCATTGAATGTATATATGTAAAAGGTAGGTTATAATTGTAATGTGTTATATTACTTTGTTAGAAGGAATGAAGTTAGCATAATACTAGGAGTATTGGGTAAAGAATCACACTCTGAGAATTGATAAGTCCGATCCTTGAATCTCTAGGGTCAGTGCACCTTTCGTATTCTTGAGAGGAATCAAGGTGTACACCTTGTAAGACATTCCTGATGCCGGTTCGGGTGGTGACTACCACTTCAGCCACGTAGCTGAACACACAGTGCTACAGTTGCTAGTCATGGCTCATGCTCTAAGGTAAAACCTCCTTGTCTACATATGGGTATAGCCCGATGTAGGTTATATGTTTCGAGTGCACTGTTGATTCATGGATCATGCCCCATAGCGTATCATATCAAAGTGATCATTCGGCCAAATCTTTGATGAACATTCGGTCGAATGATCATTAAAGGGCCAGTTGGGCATTTTGGGCTTAAAATGAACTTTCGTGACATGTAGACCAAGTGGGAGTGATGAAGGTTCAGCCGGAACGTTAGACATCCAGTCAGACCATTAATGGGCCTAAAATTAATTTTGAAAACATGTTGAAATCATTTTCAACCCTTCGGCTCATTTCTATCAGAAATTAGGTGACAGAGTGGTCCGCGTTGGACAGTATACATCATTGGGCTCCTGTGCCACTTCCAAGTACCTGCATACAAAAATCAGATGTTTACAAGATTGTTTTGCTCGATTTCAACCTGTCTATTACATACCTTGTAAATATAATATGAAAAGAAACAAGTATGACTCTAGACAACTCAGTAAACCCCTATGTTTCTAACTTAATAGCTTATTACAGATCATTGTTTTATGGATCCATTTACACTGTTAATCCACCTTCTCTTTAGTTAAGCTCCAAGTCTACATCTTGTTCATCCCTAACTCATCGTCTTAGTGTTAGAGGTCCATGCATGTAAGAAGGAACAAGAAGAGCTTAGTTATATATGAACATACTTTGTTAGGGAAACTTAAACATGGAAATATTAATGGAAAGATACAACCAAACCCTTATTTTTTTATGATGTATGGATGCTAGAGTGATGTTGGTAGTTGTTATACTCTTAGGTTTTTTCCGTTTTGTTGAGTCATCGGACAACCAGAGATGATGAAGTTTCCTTCTTGTTCTCTCGTTTTCTTCCTACTGAAGGATTTCTTTTGCTTTCCGCCAGAGTAGTGTCTGCAAGTGGTAATAGATGTGTCCCCATGTTGAAGTGTTGTGCATGGTATTTATATTCCAGAGGGGTGTAGGCACGTAAGTCTACTCCCTCTCTTGTGAAATCACCGCTCTATAGTGTTTAGGATTACCCCTATGAGCCTAGGTCAAAGATTCGGCCAAATGTTTGGTAAAGGTCCGGCTTAACCTTTATTTTGTAAGGTAGGGCCATATGTCTTCTTGGGCTTTTGGGCTTGGTTTTGGGCTTTTGATGGTCCTAAGTCAACTAAGATTGAAGGTGGCTGGCTGTCATCTAGGATTATTGGAAAAGACTCGCTGAGATTTAAGGGTGGATGGTTGTTACCTGGGATTGCTGGAAAAGGCTCGCTAAGATTTAAGGGTGGATGGCTGTCACCTGGGATTGCTAGAAATGAAGGCGGCTCGTTGCTGCCTGAAATTTTGTTCAGAGATTGGTTGTCGTTCTTGCGTCTGAGCAGCTCCATTATCTGGTTTTGTTATTTTCGTTTACCTTTGCTAGTGGAAGATTATGATTTCTCAATAACATCGGTCTGGCAGATTAAGCTCTACTTCAAGGCCAATCCTTTATCAAGTGAGTCATTGTAGACGATGCCTATCTGATGCTGTCATAATGTGAAAATTAAGAGGCCTCATCTTGCCCCTAGAGTTTTGCTAGCTTTCTTCTACTCTACCTAGAGATTTCTTGACCTGCATGTGGACAAGATTCGGTCTTGCCCACAGGTTTTCTACTATTCTATTTCTTTGAGCTATTCTAGAGGCACATGTCAGCTTGTGACCAATTACTCCAACATCTGTGTTAGCTCACAGATAGGTTTTCTGTATTAGGGTGCCATACTAGTGTTGTTGCTTTGGGCGTTGTGCTTATTGCAGTAAGTTCTTTGCTTTAGCCTCATTTGGCTCTTGATTCTTCCGTTCTTTCTCGGTCTTGTACCAAATGACCTATTGAAATGCAACATGTATGCATGTCATGCATGTTATGCGATTTTAAGTGATTTTTAGCCATTTATCCTTAACTTTCCTATCTAATGTAAGTTCATGATGCAACATGATATGGGCATTCAGTGCTTAAATGGCTGCTCTAAATGTGGTACATAATTATGTGCTAAGAAAAGAGTGCTAGACAAACTTCTTTGATGTCATGTCCGAGTTGCTCCCGATTGGAAATTGTGACACTTGGGCCTGAGTTGGATGGTAGTGTCTTTGCGTATTGACACGTACATTTTTTGGTTTGGCCATATGAAGTTACTTGGTTGAATGGAATGTCCCTTGCCCCCTACCTAGAAGAATTCATTATAAGGTGTCTTATTCTCAGGTTCAAGTTTTTACTTTCTAAATTCTTTCCCTTTTCCTTTTTTATGGCCCTAATTTTTGCATAAGTTGCCCACGTATGGGTTTTCAACTCATTAGGCTTTTATTTTCTTCGACGTCGTCCTTTTGCCTAGGGCGCCTCTTTTGTAGGATTTCACAATAGCAGGCTTGCCTTAACTTTTTCATGAGCCGCTTGTGGATGGGTTTTCAACTCATCAGGCTTTTTATTTTTTTTACCCTTATATTTTTGCCTAGGGTGCCTCTTTGCATGGTTTTCACTCTAGCAAGCTTGCCTTAACTTTTGCATGAGCCGCCCACAGATGCGTTTTCAACTCATCAGGCTTTTATTTTCTTTTTTGCCTTGTCTTTTTGCCTAGGGTGCCTCTTTGTGCGGTTTTCACCCTAGCAGGCCTACCTTAACTTTTGCATGAGCCGCCCATGGATGGGTTTTCAACTCATCAAGCTTTTATTTTCTTTTTGGCCTTATGTTTTTACCTAGGGTGCCTCTTTGTGAGGTTTTCACCCTAGCATGCCTACCTTAACTTTTGCATGAGTTGCCCACGGATGGGTTTTCAACTCATAATCCTTATTCTTTTCTTTGGCCTTATCTTTTGCCTAGGGTGCCTCTTTATGATGTTTTTCAGCCTAACAGGCCTACCTTAGCTTTTGCATGAGCTGCCCACTGATGGGTTTTCAACTCATCAGGCTTTTATTTTCTTTTTGTTTCAACTGTGCTAATGTGTGAGGTTTCCTTTGTTGGTGTAAGCTTACCTCGTCAGTCTGCAAAATGTAGTGGTAGAGTTGGAGTGATTGCGGGGGCGCATCATTGCCTTGCTGGCAAAGTGATCAGCTGTCGTCGCATTGTGGCGTCAAGATGGGCTCCTTCTTTGATTATAGGCGTTAAGTGTTCTCTCAAAAGTTATGACTCTGCATTGGGTCTGTCATGTGGCTCATATGGCTTACCTTTCTCCTGTTTAGTATTTCATTCAAAATGCAAATGACATGATGCAATCAAGAGTATCTGACAATAAATCATTTATAGTTCATTTAATAATGCCCCAGAAAACTATGCTTTACATGCTGGACCTGAGGTCGTTGTAATTGCTGGTCGTGACTATCGGGCTTCACGTTTGGCTTTTAATTTAGATCTCTATTTTTTTTACTTATCTTCACTTTCTCCCCCCCTTTTGTACAGGCTTGATCAGTTTCGGCATCATGTTGGCTTCTAGTGCAAAGTGTTGTCGCTAGTGTTCCGACATATTTCAAAGTTTTTTGCAAGGCTTCCGTTTTGGCATATTGTCAAGAATGTAGTGTTCAGATTATTTCATTTGTTGATTGCCCGACCTCCGTTTTATGGTTCGGAGTTTATTCTTAAGTCATGGTTGATCACATATTTGTTTGAGTAGCCTCCAGTTTCTTCAGTTTTTGGTGTTTTGGTCATGCTCCACAGTCACTTAGGTATGCTTTGTTTTGAATCTCTTTAATTTCTCATTTTCATTTTTTTCTTTTTTTTCTTCTTCTTTTTCTTCTTCCCTTTTTTTGAGTCATAGAGAGATTTCAGTATTTTATTTCAGCTTTTGAGGGAGCATGCCCGGGACAATTTTAGAAGGCCTTAGATATTTTTAGGTGATCTCTAGGATCGCCAATCCTTTTGATGGTGCTCTCTTTGTCTTGCTCTTGGGATGCCATTATGGATCATAGCCACTTCTGGATCGAACATGGCATTTTTTTTTGCTCTTCTTTCTTTTCTTTTAATGGCAATGATGGTGGACACATCAAGTGTTTCTAAGCTTTGTAACAATGTTAAATGAACTATAATGATATGAGTGAATGCCAAATATGTCGTAAGTGCAAATGCATTTAAGAAAGGAAATACTATTCTGATAAAAAGGAAAAGTAGATATTCTAGTTATTTATTTACAGGCAGATCAAAGTAGACTTTAAACGACATCATTCTACAATATGAAGATTTAGTGGTCAAATCCCAAGTATTCTTGATCAGGAATCTTTCCTTCTATGATAAGGTCCTAGACACGATTGTGAAGTGTGAAACATTCATCCGTGTGGTGCCCATCAATCATGTGAAAAGTGTAGAAGGTCCCCGAGATGTACTTACAGGAATTTGGATTTACCGGCTTGGCTGTTGGCTGTGGCCGCAGTAGATCTAGCCATTGGAGGTACTCAAAGATGGTTAAAAGAGAAAATGACAGGTTGGAAAAACGCCTGGCTATAGAAGTGCTGGCTTCATTGGTCTTGTCATCTCTCGAGCTGGCAAAATGAACAAGCACTATCTTCCCTCTATCTATCAAGCTCCTGAGAATGCCTTTCAGTCTAAAGCAATCATCTGTTAAGTGCCCTTCAATCTAATGGAATTCATAGTGAGTCTGAGGAATAAAGTGCGGGTTGTTAAGAGTCATGTCGTGTTTGGTAGGCTTAGGTTGATGAATCCTTGCATGACCAAGCTCTTGTAAATTTCAGATATAGACTCCTCATAGCCAAAATATCCATAAGGGAGTAGGGTGAGCTCTACTATAGGTTTTCCAATGTCGGCAAAGCGAGGGATACTTTCTCTTTCTTCTAACTGGTTGAGTATACGATTACCAATAGCTTGGTGGAACTGGTGGTAGGCTATAAGGTTATACATAGATGTATGAGAGCGGAGGGGTAATTAGTGGGATCATTGTGCTCTTGGTGATATGTGGTGGGGTTTGGCAAAGTACAGGAGATAGCTTGGAGTTGCAGGTCTCCATAGTTGGAGGTCACTTGGAGTGTAGGCAAGACAATCATTGTGGGCAGGCTACGGTGCATATTAGGTTCACAGTATTGTGTTAACCTTGAACTACTTTATTCTTGAGCCAGACTTCTTTCTAGAACTATGTGTGGCTCCATTTGAGTGTCTCATTGAGTTGGTTTGTCCAAAGATCAATCTTTTTAAATTTCTTGCATCAATGCACGTACGTCTTTTTTTAGCAGGTGTCGAATTAGTTGTAAGTCAAATGGATTAGACATTTCCTGCAAGTTACAAGATTAGGACATAAACTAAATATGCATGTTCATGATGTTCAGTGATTTGTGCAAAAATGCATGATTTTGTTATGGACAAGTAATAATAGACTGAATCTTCAGTAGATCATGGACTACTTCAAAACCAAGCACAGGCTCAACATTCCCCGGATACAGCTTCTTACATTCTGGGACAAACCAATCAGCCAACATCTTTCCCTTATTCTTCAGCTCAGTCTCTCCATCATAGCCCAAACTATCCTAATTAGTTCGAGTTTTCAGTTCGGGAAATTTGGTCCTGTTGATTCTTGCCCAGCCTAAGTGCTGGCATAAAGTTTATTTGCTTTGTCATCCTATTAACTCTTGGATTGTTTGGATCTTTAAAGATTCCTATCACATGGAATCCCATAGCACCCTGAGGTATGGCTTGAAGGACTGCAACAAATTTGGTACACTTAGTAGAGATGGTCAACACATCTTCTTTCAGTGGGAACTTCACTATCTAATGAACAGTCGAGGGCACTCCTTCCAATGGATGGAACAAAGGTCTCCCAAGTAACAGTGAAAAGGTCATAAGTATTTCCAATAATGTGAACTCCACAACTTCAGATTCAATTTGGCCCACTTTGACTTTAGTGGTGAAGGTTCCTCCCACACTTCTTTTGGGATCATCATGAGACCTAATGACCAAATCAGAAGGCTTAAATTAGTGACAGTCAGGCTCATCTTAGGAAGAAGCTTAGAGGGAGACACATTAATAGAGGATCCATCATCCACTATAACATAAGAGGTCTCCCTCGGATTTATTTCAACAGCTATATATAGGGCTTTATTGTGGTCTTTCCCTTCCAGAGATAAGTCTTCATTGGTGAAAATAATCTCACTGGGCTTCATCTTAGTCATCAACCCTATCATGTCAGCCAGAGTGGTATTTTCAGGAATTTGGATGTGGGACAAGGCCTTGACCAATGCTATTCTGTGGTCCTCAGAATGCACAAGGAGATCCCATATGCTAGCATTGACCTTGATCTTTTTAAGTTGTTCTATGATCATATCCTTCTTAGCATCATTTCTGTCAGAACTTTCTACTACCTCCTTTCTGGATTCTTCTGATGGTTGCTTTCCTAGTCTTTCCTCTGATAATCTTTGCCACTTCTAGTCACATGCCCTACCACAGGCTTCTCATTTTGGATCAACTAAATTACATTATCAGTCTCAAATTCATCTTCACTAGAACTGTAACAAGCATCAAACATGTAGACATCCCTAACCTTTCCATCTTTCCAGACTTCAAGCATATAGGCCTCAACCTTACCATCTTTGAAGGGCTCCTCATTAGCCAGAATCTCAACCAATTTCTGGACATGGCTTTGAGCTACATAATCAAAAGACTTAGTCAATTTTACTTCGACCAAGTTTTCTTCAGAAGGTTTAATTTCTCTAATCGGATTAGGTTCAGTCTCTTGACTCTTAAAAGAGGCTAAGACTTCCTTTTTAGAGAGGCTCGATCCTATGGTCATAGATTGGTTTAGAGGTGGGACATTTTGGTAGTCTGGCAATGGGTCAGTTTTGGTGTTTCACTACAAGAAAACAACTAATCTGTGAAGGAAAATTGTGATGGCCATGACGTCCGTCGTAAATTAGTCAAATTTACGACCAATCGGTTGCATATTTGTGACTAAATTATAAATAAACTCCATTTTGCTACAGTAATATCATAGTCGTCGCAGACTTAGTCACAAAATTTTGGAGGGAAGATGGCGCAAAAAAATATATTTGTGGCTCCAATAATTTGCGATGGGTTAGTTCATTTTGAATCGGACATGCCGTCGTAGATTTGTGTACGATTTATTTATCCGTCCTAGTATTTTAGATGGAATTATTGAAAATTTCAAATTTAAATCTGTGACAGACGCGTGGTATTTGTGTCAAATGTTGTCCGTCGTAGTTGGTGAAGTATAAAAAGAAAAGAATGAAACCTTAAATGTCAAAAACAATTTTCTTTCTCTCTTCTCCCTCTCTATTAGCAGCCAACTGCCAAACCAGCACCCACCACCCAACACGACCCCGAAACCAACGAGCACCACCATCGCCGTCACCACCAGCCACGTGAAAGACGACCGGAATGACGAGGAAGCACCGCCTGAAGTAGCAGCCACCGTTCAAACACAACAGCTCCTCTCTCAGACAACGCAACAGCAACAGTAGTCCCTTCGGTAAGCTTCCAGTCCTCCAGCAACGCAAAAAAGGTAAGTTTCTTAATTTTTTTAATTTCTGAAATTAGTTAATTAGTTGAATTAAATTAATTCTATGTATTAGTGTTAAATGTTGGTTAGTTTTGTTAATTTTTGTTTAGGCTGATTATGTTGGATTTTTAATTTATTGTTAGATTAAATTTAATTGTTGAATTTAAGTTAATTGTTAAATTTTGGGTTAATTTTGTTTATAATTGATATTGTTTGAATTTTATTTCTGAAAATTTAGGTTAATTTAAGTTTAAATTAATTGTTAAATATATGTTTGCATGGTTTGAATTTAACAAAAATAAGTTTTTGTTTAATAATATAATAATTATTTATATTCTGTTTTACAATATAATTAATTTTAGGTTCGATTCAGGTTGAAATATTATTATTATTATTATATTCTATTTTTTAAAAAAATATTTGAATTATATATATATATATATATATGTTTATAATTAAATTAAGGGTAAATTGAATTAAATTTGTATGTTAATTTGATTGTAATGAATTAAAATAATTTAGGTTGATTTTAGATTAAAATTAATTATGAGTTTCAATTTAGATAAAGAAATTAATTTTTAGGTTGATTTTATAGTAAAAATAATTATTAGGTTGAATTTAGATAAAAATTAATTTTTTAGGTTAATTTTAGATAAACAAATAATTATTAGTTTGAATTTAGATAAAGAAATTAATTTTTTTAGGTTGATTTTATATTAAATATAAGTATTAGGTTGAATTTAGATAAAAGAATTTAATTTTTAGGTTGATTTTAGATTAAAAATAATTATTAGTTTCAATTTAGTTAAAGAAATTAATTCTTATGTTGAATTTTGGTGTGATAATTAAATTAATAGTACTTGCAATTAGATAAAAAATATAACTATAAGTTGAATTAATAATAATAATTTAGGTTGAATTTATACAATTAAAATTAATTTGTTTGGTTGGATTTAGATTGAATTGAATAATAATAGATAGTATGTGTTAGTTTAATTTGTTGTATAATAATTGAATAATATAGTTAATAATAATTTAAATATTTTGAATAGGTTTTTTGTTGATAATTCTTTGGTGTTTCGATTTTGAGGATTTTTATCTTTCACTTGGACTCAAGCAAGTCCTCTAATTTTTTCATTATTTATGTAACGTGTAATTTTATGAATATTAATTAAATGCATGTTTGTGGATTTATATAGTATATATTTATGCATGTTTAGTTAGATTTAGGTTTGTTAATATATATGCGTCTGCTTTTAGATTTAGGTTGGTTAATATACATGTTGTGTTATATTTAGGTTGCATAATATTTGTGTGCTG
>CANYLF011578689.1:0-15127 GCA_948193215.1 Bocquillonia castaneifolia | reverse complement strand
CTGGACTGGGGTTTTTCTGTTAAACAGTGCACGCATTAGAGTGATGGCAGCTACTGGAAAATGCTTGCTGGTCA
Organism: Bocquillonia castaneifolia; assembly: GCA_948193215.1. NCBI lineage: Eukaryota > Viridiplantae > Streptophyta > Magnoliopsida > Malpighiales > Euphorbiaceae > Bocquillonia > Bocquillonia castaneifolia. The sequence continues at coordinate 15,053 of CANYLF011578689.1, read as the reverse complement.
CCGGCCCTCCTGTCAGTCAGTTTCAATTAAATGACTCAATTTGCTTCCATTTTTATGTTTTTGTTTCTGGGTTTTACATAAAGATTGTAACTTTAATGAAAATAAATTGCAGGGTGTAGGCAAAACTACTTTGATCATGAGGATTTTTGAGACCCTCAAAATCTCAAAACCTAATTTAAAGATTCAGGGTTTCTACAGTAGTATGTTCTCTCCCTCTCTATTTCCCTTTCTTTTTTCAATAATTACACTTTGCTCTTTTTTTTTTTAATGCATTTGTATGTAACTTTTTGCATAATAGTATATGTTTATTGATAGAGTTAATGATGATTATGATAATTGGTTTTAATCAATATTAATTAGGTGAGGTTAGGGAAGGAAGTGAAAGGGTAGGCTTTGAAGTTGTTACTTTGGATGGTAGAAAAGCTCCACTTGCCTCCACCACTATTTCCACGTACTGCTTTCTTTTCTTTATGTTTTCTTGTTCTTTTTGCTTTGTTACAAGCTAAAATTTTAGTAGTTTTTTTTTTCCTCATCGTGTTTGTCTTAATTTGATGCATTTTTTGGAGTCCTAGAGCAACTTCAAATGAATCTTAAGAGAATTTCATGTTAAAATTATATGATGTGGTGTAGTAAATCCTACAATGGGATCAAATTAATGCATAGCTCAGGAAATGTATTATCAAACGTGACAACTCTGAACTATTAACACTAGGTGGATGAGAAGATGGAAAAATTATGACTCCATGATTTTACTGAAAACTGATCATTGATAAACTATTCAGCAAACCAACTTTGAATAACTTTTTTTTTCATTATGGGTATTAAGGATATCAAGGATCGCATATTGTTATATCAGAAAAAGAGGATTGTATAGAGTGATGAATAGGGTATTAGTGTTTTTTTTTTCTCAAGTAGATGGCTCTGATGATGTTTAAAAATTAGGAAAACAGTTATTGAAGTTAAATTTTCTATAGTAATAGGATGGCTATTCATAAAGCACATGGATTTAATTTTTCCTTTTTAAAAAAAAAAAAAAAACTCTTCAGTTGTTTTGAGTATAATTCATTCTATAATCAATTAAGTGGTTGCCTTTTCTGTTGAGCTGTCTTCTTCACTTAAACATGGTGATGTCATTGCTTCTTGTCGTATTAATATGTCACAAAATCTGAACTATCTCTCACATTGCAGCCCAGAGTCATACAGATGGCCTACTGTTGGGAAATATAAAGTAGATATAGCATCATTTGAGTCATTGGCATTACCCGAGTTGCAGGTCAGCCAGGTTTCATCATTGTTTTTTTTCGTCTAAATTAAGATGTTTCATATCCTTGGATCCCTTTAGTAGTTTGTTGGCCACGGAGGTGAGTCCTTTTTTTTCATCCTAAATGAAGATGTTTCGTATCCTTGGATCCCTTTAGTAGTTTGTTGGTCAAAGAGGGCAGTCTCTTGTTACATTGTTGTTGTTGTTGTTGTTATTATTATTTTAATCTTGCATATTGTCTTGCTAATTAGGCTGGCGCTATTCTTTGCCGAACGGTCCAGTTTTACTATTCAGAATTCAAATAAAGCATTTTAGAGTGTGTCATTAAAGCTTTAGGATGCCACTACAATCAGGTCATTGGAAGGAAAATTTAGAGAATCATTCTCTTTTACCATACTTTTTTTAGTAAAACACAGCACTTAAGCCCTGCAATCTCCCGCTTTTTGTCAATTCCAAAATGTTTATCTAGCGGCTTTAAGATGTTTATTTTGTCATTAGGTTAAAGAAGACACTGATCTTTTTATAATTGATGAAATTGGGAAAATGGAGTTGTTTAGTTCATCATTCTTCCCTGCTGTCCTGAAAGTTCTGGAATCAAATGTCTCAGTTTTGGCTTCAGTTCCAATTCCAAAATCTGGTCGTGATATACCTGGAGGTACACTTTCTAATATAATTGTCCTTTAGTGCAAAAATGTCGCCCTTGTATGTTCATCGTGATTGTTAGCATGCTGTTATATTGTATATATATTTTAGTTTGTAGTTGCAATGGTCAATAGCAAGAGAAGTTGAAAGCATGGGAGGCCTAGAAATATTGGAGTAAAATGAGTTTAAAAATGCTTGAAAATGGCATTACGGTTATGAGAATTAAAAAATAAAATGACTTGATCTTTTCTTAGAATTGAGATGGGATTAAATGTAACAGAAACTTGGATTTTAGCTTTTAGTATGTTCATTTGCACTATTTGTACTGGATTTTTTTATGAATAATGTTTATACATTGTTGCAGTTGCTAGGGTGAAGAATCATCCAGGGGCTACCATTTTCACCTTAAACACAAGTAACAGAGATGCTATGAGAGAACAGATCTACAACCATTTGGCAGCCTCACTATGTAGGCATTAGATAACACTGCATCATTCATGATTAAAGCTCAGCCATTTTCCGAATTGCAAGTGAAATCTTCGAGGTGTTTTACTGATGATATTACTTTATTTGATTCTACACTTAATTTTTCCATCTCATGATGGCTTGAAGTTGATGAAAAGTTTAATTTCCATCATCTGTCAAATGATTTTTATGTGCTTCTTTTTACAAAAGACTGCAAGTGTAGGTGAATATTACATGTTACCTACACTTGTGAATCTTCATTGTATACATGCATGTTTTAATGTAGTTTTCATTGTTAAAGCAATAAAAGGAGGGTTATATATTTATGCTTGATATGTTGTGGCCTAATTGAGCAAAAATGATAATATACAGTGCTTAAAATGAAACACATCTCATCTGTTGTTCTATTAACATTATTTTCTACTTTTTGCCATTGTGCTCCAAAACTTGCTTGCAAAAATCTCAAGAGAGAGAAATAATACTACATTTTCTCATAAAAGTTGAGGAAAAACATTCAGTTTACTCTTTAAAATGCATAGAAACACACCATTTACATTACTTTTTAGAATGCACACCAGTCTTTCCCACTAGTATAGACAAGTGTTTTTAATAATGATATCCCAATTAAAACGAGTATACATTAGAAAAGAATTTAAGAACTGTAAAAAGCAAAAGGTAAAAAGAATCAAACAATGAATATGGCAATAATTATATATTATCCTTAGTGTAGTCTATATAGGTTTGTGATCATGAGCTTCCTTTGTCCTTCTCTGCAGTACGCAGTAACTCCTTTGCCATGGCAGAGAATGACCTGGCTGTGTCTTGCATCTCTGTAGTTCTTTGATTGATTCCCTGTCCAAATGAATATTATTGATTGCAAAACCGATTAGTAAAGTAAATCTAAACCTTCCAACTTGTGCATTATGGGATGACTAAATCAACTTCAAATAGAAATGGCAATCATTTTATACATACACAAATTCAGATTTCACTCAAAGAGGATGGTAGCAGATGATATTATATGTGAAATTAAGAGGCGATATATACCTGCAACTTCTTTACATTCTCATGCAACTTGCTTTCAGCCATTTTAGCTGCTGCACTTGATTCCTGCAGCCAAATAGAAAAAGAGTGATACCACAACACCTTATATAACTCAAAGGTTTGTGCATCCTCAACATGAAATATAATATAGCAATAAACGCATCACAAAGTATAACACTTACAGTTGATGAAGAAAATCCATATTTCTTCTTAATTTGATCAACTGCACCAGCCTTTTCATCTTGTTGCTCTTCCTTGGTGTTTTTCTCATTCTTCACCTTCATTTGTTTTATTTTACCTACAAGTTGCAAATTCAAATGACTGAGCCAACTTATATAATCAAAAGTTTTACTCCGTGTGTTCAAGCTATGTATCCATAATGCCCATCTAAGGCTTCACTTATCTTCTTCCTGAATCCATTCATAAGCACCATCAATCAAAAGGCAATAAAAACTAAAGAACCTCATGCATCGCAAATTCTAATGCACCACAATTTCATGTTTGATTCACAATGACGATTAAATTATTCTAACTATCAATTGAGAATGAATGTGCATATTTTGAAAGGAAGATATCTACTTGGGGAAAGAAATACAAGTACAGAAAAAACAAAATCAGAAAAGAGCTTGTGATTGCAAATGAAAATAACCACTGTTATTTATTACAATTTCAAATTTTCAATGCATGAACAATCTCAATTGGCTCTCTCTTGGTCTGGCTCATTTGATTATTTGCTGATTGATTTAGCTTTAGACTAGGAAAATATTCGCACAAGTTTTTTTCACATCTATTCAAGAGGATAACAAAGCTAAAAGGCAACGAGTTTCTCAGATATCATGGGTTGAGCAATCCCTTTAAGGTTGTGCAGGGACCACAATATACAAGGAATGTAACAGTAGACAGCTGAAAAGATATTAAATATTTGAAATAGATGTAGTATAGCATCCAGAAAAATGCACTCTAATTCCAAACACATGAATATTATTACTTATTATTCTTCTATTTTTAAACTGCCTGAAGAGTTGAATCCACAACGAACTGGATCCTGACTGAAAAACTGTATGGACTAAACAACACCAAATTCAATGTATCCAGACAAGTTCAATTTTATTCAACCAAAAATATGCATCAAACCTAGTAAAGACATATGTAAGACAAATATTAAAGTAAAATCAGTGAAGCAAACATTTATCAGCTTGAAACTAACCTGTAAAGGCCTGAAATTTGCTTGCCAATTTCTGTTTATTAAGAGCTGGCAATATGTTATGATCTTTGGGTTTCTCTTCAACATCCCCAAGGTCAATATCATCTTCATAAACAAACAAAATTAAATAACAGTTAATTCATTCTCTTAACGACTTCAGTTTGCGGGATATATAGTAAAAAGGAAAAGTATATTGAAAGTTGAGAGTCAACTAAGTCATAATTCTAATATCTGAACTTCAGACCTAGGATGATCAACGTAGCAGGAATCCTTTTATTTCATAAGTGGATGGAATTATAATCATCATCTTACAGTGAAAGATAGTTTTATGTATCAGCAGATTATTGTATACCTATGTCCAAGTCAATCTCTTGTGTCTCTGTAGTCATGTTATTGCTATCTTCAGCATTGCATGCAAAGTTCGCTGTTGAAAAGATCACTGCAAGTTCTTCAATACTTTCTTTTGTGTCTTCAGTTTCCACCTCGGTAACATGCTTTGGTTTACTTCCCTTTATATCTTTAATCACAGAGCTAAATATACCCTAGCATACCACCAAGAAACCATAATGTCCAAACTACTGCATTTACATTTTCTAGCACACAATAATTTCTACTACTAAAATTACACTGTCCAAGCCACAACTTACCTTTTTCTTTTCCTTTTGGACCATAGTCCCAGAGGCAAGCCCTTCTTGTGAAGGCATCAGATCTTTTGCATAGACTTGACTTAAAGAATCCAAAAGCCTGAAAAGAAGCAATGTCTATCATATATAAATCAAAATGATTGAATGAGTACTAAAAGCACAAAAAAAAAACGTAAGTTGAAAATTATTGAGCATGTTTTGAACTTTGAGAAAGAGAGGAATTTCTTGTGACATAATGAAGAAAAACAAACAAAATATGCATTCACCTGAAAAAAATGCAAATTCTATTACCTAAAAAATGCAAGGGTCAGGAGAAGTTCCCTCTATAGTTTATAATGGATGCAAAGAAAAAAATGTAAAGAAAATAGTCAATGGTTATGATCACATCCATATTAACTCTCATAAATGCATAATTAGTCAATGCATATTTCAGACTTCAATTCTTTTGTTTCATGTGTTAAACACACAACCAGAGGAAAAGCAATAGCCTATGACAGAAATGGTTCCACTGATAGTTTTCCTCCTTTTCCATAGATTTCCATATCAGTGCTATGGATCAAAGACATAAGTACGTGATACCACATTAGCAGTAATTTAAAAAAAAAAACAAAAACAAAAATCACTGAAAATGAGTACCTGAAGTGCTCCTTCTGAAGCAAAACTGATAAAATAAACATTTCCTGATCACCATTGACCTGCAAAAGAAGGAAAATAGCAATCCACGTGAATGTTTGTCGTAAAGCAACAATGGAGAGGAGAAATTTAGGCTGCTTTACCATAACAAGTTCTCCATCCCGTGAACAACAGATTGAACTGTCTGATAGTAAGTTCAGCTTCGGTGCAGAATATATGAAACCTCTAATAGAGGACTCTTTTATTAAAGATAGCTCTGGCAAAGACCTAAATTTCAAATTTGTAGGATAGCATGCGTCAGATCAATTTTTAAGTACAGTAGAAGAATGTCACGCACAAATAGGAGATAATAAAGCTGTTGAAGTTCAGAAAACACATCAAATCTGTGAAGCATATCTTGCTTAATCACTAAATGGTCAAATTGTCTTTCCAAAATAATAGTACAAACTATATATAGTTCACATAATGCCACTACTATCTGAATAATAAACTAGCCCACAGACATGCATTCTGCTTCTATGTAAATGTGGATTCTGACGTTGCAAATAATATAGAACCAGCAAAGCACAAAAAGCAAGATACAGGTAACAGTAGCAATGCTAAGCATCCTTACTTCTACGATTACAAAAAATTAGATAGCCAGGAAGGTACTATTGTCTCTCAGGATAGTAATTATGGCCCCTTCTCCTAGTCAATATGTTGAAACTGAAAGCTAATGAGACAGACTGAAAAAGTGACCACCTTATTTCAATTTTTCCAGAGCTGAAAAGGAGTAAAAGACCAAAATCTGATGCACCACACAGTATTGAAGCCCAGCAGCAAGAGGAATGGAACTTCTTTTTGAAGTGAACCTTCTTGACTCCCTGATACAAAATAAGGAAAATATGGAAATGGCAGATCAGTTCAAGCTGTTCCTTGACGCTTGAGTAGTGCATAGATGAAGCTGTCATTACCTGAACAACATGATCTAATGAATAGATATACACGGCTTTCTCAGAACACATCAGTAGAGAGTACTGTTTTGCTATATTCTCAGCAGAATTCCCCATACTGTGATTCACACCATTCAACATGTCTTGCCCATCTGTAAAACATTAAATAAAAAAAAAATACCTTCATTCTAATCCATAATTGTGTCGTAATTGATTGAGCAGTATGAAAGAGATCATATTTCATGCATCCCACAAAAGAGAATGAGAAGAAGCTAGCACCTACCCAAAATTTGCATGTATAAAGCTTTAGATGGTTTTTTGGGATGCACTGTGCTAGGGCTCAACATGTTTCCAGTTTCAACATCAACAGCCAAAGCTGACGAGTCCATTGTTGCAACCACTAAAACATTCTTCTCAAAACCATGCAAATTGCAGGTTTCAAACTGCAAAGAGATGATCCCAGCAGAAATTTCACTTGAAATTTGTTGTTGATATAATAAAATTGGCCCTTTCATATCAATCATTGAAACCTGTAAATTCATTCAACAATTTAAACCTCTGTAAGTTGCTCCTGACACTAGGGAAAAAGACCAGGTCTATCTCCTAACTGTTAGCTGTTATATAATCTTGTGGACATAATAATTAACTAGTTGTAAGCATTATGTGTAGCCATGACAAGATCAACTATAGTCTATAAAATAGATGTGGATGCTACATTGAAAAATTTTGACTTCTCAAATTTATCAGTTCAATTTAAAGCAGTCGGCAGTTGGCAGAAATTGAGAAAAACATTCAAATAAAAAGCACTAACTGTAATTGTTCGGTGCAAAAAGGAACCACAGAGAATAGAAAGTAAACTTACATATCCTTGATCAGTTCCGACGGCAAGATGTCCTGTATTTTCGCTAATATTCATACAAAGTACAGAACCATTCACCTTCAAAAGTTTGACACTCTGAACGACATGGTTGTTTCCTTTTCTGGAACTTCCTGAAAAGAAAACAATTCAGAGAGACTGATGATTGCAGATCTTTCACATGAAAGATAATTGCATAAAATAAATTCTAGCTCAACAGAATTGTTAATTGTCAGGGTTAGTAACTAATCTTGAAGAGAAGACTTTATATTCATGTTGATATGAAGTGTAAAAGGAGAAAAAGGATATGAAGTTATTAATAGTTTAATCATCTACAGACAATTACTGGAACATAGTGACACTTCAGGTGTCACAAAAACAAACGGCAGCAGAAGAGGCATAACCATAGCAGCATTGACAACACTCACAGCACCTCAGCAGAGAAGAATATTTTTTCATGATCATCAAGGTTTTGGCACCGAAACTTGATGTATTTGACGTATATTTTAATGTTAATATCGTCTCCATTTGATCTAAAATTTGGAATTCAAATCAAAACTTAGTTTGATTGTAGTTTGCCTAGGAAAGTGTTCTTTCTAGTTATTAGAGAGTTAACAGCAACAGCATCATAGGATCATGAATGTGCTTTGTAATACCTTGGAAAGACAGAAAACTGTTATCTGTGGCATATGGTTCAGGTTTGAATTTAAAGATGCGAACCTGCAACCATTTGTAAAGTAAGAATACCAGAGAATTTTTAAGAATACAAAAGGAAATATGCAAGTGCACAAATTACACACACACACACATGCATATGAAAGCATATTATGTTTGTGGTATGCCTAGAATCGAGAGAATATTTCACCATTCCGCTCTGATCACCCGAAATAAAAATCCGTGACTTGCCATCAAAATACAATGCTGTTAGTGGTACACCACTTAAAGAAAAATCATCTTCACTCTGCAGAAATGATTTGAAGTAGAGTTACATAGGGATACAAACTGGAAGAAGGAAAGATAAACAGTAAACATCATTGAATGCCAGAATATGAAATCTTCCTAAAAAGATTTAGCTCGTTCTCTTCCAAGTAAAATAAACATATATGATTTATTAAAAGAGTTGTGGACTTTCATTTGTTTCCGAAGTCATTCTAGCCAGTCCTCTTCATCTTTCATGAAACCGATATTTTTCTGATGACTAATAGGAAACTGGAGTATGATAAGATTCAATTATAGCCCAAATGACCAGCTGACAAAAAGAAGGGATAAAGGTAGATGATTTTGAATTCATAAATCATGAAAATCAGCAACTAGAAGTCTAGAACTAATCAATTTAGCTTTCAAGTTATTCTGAAATATATATACCTGCTGCTTTATGGATAAAATTGGGATGAAAATTGGACAAGATGCATCCCAAAAATTAGTAGCTCCATCACTGTGTCCAGTTATGTACAAGTTCTTAATCTTGGAAAACCCACTAAAGGGAACAGGATTCATGTGAGTTCCATCTTTAGGCTTTGCCTCACAAGGGAAGAGTGAAGGAATGTTTTTGGAGTACTGCAAATAATCCTACAGAACCACAAAAATTATGCAGCCAAATTATTTGATTGTCAACAATAAATCCTTATAATGATAATGTTGAACTTTATACACAAAGCTCTACCATTATGTTACCTCATCTCCGAGTCCAAACAAATAAGGATTATCTGTGATAAATTTTGCTACAGTGACGTTTGAGCCAGCAAATGGCATCTTCACCATGACCTCCATCGGCAATGAAGGAGTTCCCCTAGATTGAGACTGTAGAAGATACTTTTCAATCTGATAGTCATCATAGACATAAATGTGCCCTGATTTTCCAAGCAGGAGAAAATAGTCCAGTTTATTCTTGCTCGGATCAGAAGCACTTGATATAATCTCCATGTCAATGCAAGGCTCTGACAAATGAAGGCCTAACTTGATTGTGCGAGTTTCAGTATACTCATTTAATAAGAGTATCTGCCAAACAAGAAGAAAACTTCTGTGATTTATCTCGTACGCAAAACTACTGTTTATAAAAAAAAAATAGAACTTGATGTTTGTCAACTAGAAGCTGAAGTAAAATGTTGTGAATGAATTCAAAAATTAACAAATTAGGAATGATACTTTTAAGAATTACAAACCATTAAACACAGATGACTGGAAAAAACTAACATTTTTGTCATTCACATGGAATCAAGAAATCAAGCTACCTGCAACAAGTTGGTAGATGCAAAGTCAGATGCACCCATAACATAGAGTCGACTTGCCTTCCCACCAGCATGAATCCATTTCAGAGAAGCTATGGGAATTTTGTCCAATTTATATCCCAAATTGAGCTTGTGAATAGGTACAGACTGAGTGCCTGCAGAGTTTGAAGCTACTTCAGTTCTTAAATTTGGACCCGAAGGAATGCTCCAGATGCAAATCTCTCCATTACTATATCCCGCAACAACTTTACTTCCAAAAGGGCAAGCCCAGCATGCAGAAGTCACTTTCTTTGTTTCATTATTGTGTGACTGAAGCAAGCTTAAGCTTCCGCCTGTTGTAAAAATGGATTTGCTTTCTTGAATTTCCCAAAGAGTGATTATGCCATCTCTAAATATTATAAGAACCCTGCGTTGAAAGAGCATCATGTACTGTGAATAATAAACTCAGAGAGAATGATGCTGGTGGAAGAAAAAGACTTGATATGATCTAGTAAGCAAAGAAACTATTTAGTGGAAGCAACATTAAAACAAAGCCCACCACTAACAGATCAATTACTGTACTTCAAACCAGTTAAGTGGAAAACCAGCAAGGGAATAAGTCTACCTCTTACTCTCAGCTGTTGGTTGAGGCAGTATGTGCAATACTGCTGCATTGGCTGAACCTTCAGTTGGACTTCCTATGGGCAACAAGGAATCAAATTAACTATTATAGATAACGGTTGGTTTCATTTAAATGAAAAATTCATATTAATTATTCTTAAAAAAAGTTGAAGAAAAACAACAGCATTTGATCTTCCATCTCAAATAAAATCAACATACACATCAAAGGGCATCCGCTTCACAATTGAAAAATAAGTCACTGGATACAATAACTGGATTTTGACCTATTGTTACATGAGCATTTTTCTTCTCTTCTTAGTTCAAATGAGAACTTGATGTTCAGATTCATGTTCTAGTTTGGCACGCCGTGTCACATTGTATGATTTAGAATGCATCTTAACCTCTTTCGAACAAAAACACGAAAAGTGCATTGTGTATTATTATTGTTCCTAATCCTTGCAAAGAAGGCTAAGAAAAATAAAGAATGACAGCAGCAATAACTGCTACTATAAACACTACTCACCATGAGAAGCAGAGAAAGGTATAGTATAGTTCGTTTTTTCTATATGACAAGTTTCTTCATCAAGCTTCAAAATTGATACATTTCCAACAGAATCTCCAACATACCTGCCAATATTTATCTTACAACAAGAAGTTAGATCGATATATAAAACAAAGTTCATACTCATAATCTCGTATAATTATAAGAGAAACACTTACATGTAGAGACAATGTTGCATTACTGTAAATGAGGTAATCTCTTGCTTAAAATCGTGCACATGAGATAATAACTTCTTGTCCACATTCCAAACCTAGGTAACAATTTTACTATAAAAATCAGAACTCCATTGAAGCGACAGTACATATAGTACAATTAACACAAGGTGAATTTGAACTTGCCTCAATGTGGTTCTTGGAAGTCACATTTACAAGGATGCCTTTATTTTGAATGAACTGAAGAAGTAGATAAGGAATAAAAAAATAATTAATTATTGATGTATCAATAGATTATTGAGATTATGCATGTAGCAGAAATGGAAGAAACAAGAAAGGGGGGCATTAATGAATTGAAACCTGTAAAAACTTGCTTTGTACTGCCTCAGGACATTCAAGCAAAGCTTGAGTGTTATCTTTACCAAATAATTTGATTCTTCCATCACTAAAAGCAGTCCATGAAAAACATTAATCCAAAGTATATGTTTTAGCCAATAAACGATACATTCTGCATATGAAATGAGTGATAATATAAAAAGTCTGAGTCTGAGCCTGACCGAGTAGAAATAGCAAGAATCTTTTGAATAGAATCATAAGTAAACATGGTAGCTCCAGATGGTATTCCATAATGAAATGCTAACCGTGGCTCTACTTCACTGGACTTTAACCCTTCCGAATTCCCCGCAAGCTGCAAGCAAACAAGAATCACTAGTAATTTTCCATGCAAAGCAGTACGTATCTTTGGTAATTAATTTATGTATTCTAACATTTTTATGCAACTCAAAAATTACAATGTTATAACATCATTTTCTGTCAACAAATTAACTATGGTAAGGCAAACAATAAAGAAATAGGAAAATAGTAAATGTTACAGTGAATCCAGTTTAAAATTTTTTTTTTTTTTGTAACCGGTGTCCTGTTCTTAGATTGTCCCGATGGAGCCAAGACTGTTAGTATTGTTAGTGTTAGTAATTTTTCTAACCGCGGGTACAGATCTCTACACTTATTTTTTATGGAACCAGACTGACGGGACCCTAGACCTTGTGTAGTACCCAAAGGAAATTAATCCCCATAGGGTGAGGTGGGGAGGGATCGAACCCATGCCCTCCACCTCCACAAGGAAGCTCCTTGCCATCCGAGAGGCGTAGCTCGGACAAAAATTGAGTACGTTACATATTGCAATGTAGTCAAAGGACTTAAAATTGGTGATGCCGTGAGGGGAAGATCCAACCGGCCTAGAACGGCACTGTACTAGGGGGCCCATGTATATCTCTGTACAATAGATTAATAAATCTGGGCCCATATAATGTCCTGGAAATTTAATTAAATAGCCTAGTCACCGTCCATCACATGATACGATAATTTATTCATTTATTTAAAATTTCCATGTCAAATGATTGCATCTTCTTGCCTCTAAGTTCAGTTTGAGAAAGTTGGAATTCTAATGCATTGAACTTCGTCCTCTAATTATACAATGAATTTAACAAATCTAATTTGAGAACTATGAAAATAGTTGATGGACCACACAAAAATAGAAAAAGAAAAAAAATAAATTAAATGACCAATTTCAATCAGCAGATAATCCATCGTCAAACGTTGAAAGATGCTTAGATTTCATCCATTATCTAAAGTTGCAGACAATTCTATCTTTATGTCTTAAGCTATTGGATTAATGTTTCTAAGGATTAGGACAGATTTTTCTTTTTCTTTTTTTTTTTATTGAGGTACACGTAGCACCTAATTGTTAACAAACCTTTTACTAAAGTTAAAAAGGGAATCCAAGATTTTGATAAATCCAATAAACTATATCAAAAATGAATTAGACAAAAAAAAAAAAGGTCAAAGTACACAGAGTACGTGTCACAATATATTATTATTATTATTATTATTATTATTATGGTTAATTGGCACAATTAAATTAAAAAAAAAATTCCTCCCCGTCACTCATTAAATTTCTGAAACGGCAGTTAATAGAATTTACTCATAAAAATAAATGCAGATGATGCAATTTAATTTGCTAATACTTTCTTCTTCTTCTTCTTCTTCTGATGATGATGATAGTGGAAAAAAATTAGGAAAGTCCTGTATGTTTCAGGTCTGAAATATCGGTCTAAATTACCATAACTACTGTATCACACTTATTGTACTACCTTAAAAGGATTCCATTTCCATACATAAATTAATCAGCAAAAACATGTTAAAACAATTATTTTAAAAAAATCTTCAAATCTTTATCACACTTTTCCACTTTTTACCTTGCGATCATCACCATCAAGTCAATAAAAGTTTATCTTCATCGTCATACAAAATGTAGAATCAATAAATTAGTTAATTAACTAATGCACCGTAATGCAGATTTAACTAAAAATAAGATAGCAGTTCACTGTAAGTAATCTCAGTAATCAAAATCAACGAATTGAAAACGGCAAAATCAACCGGAAAATGATCGGAGAAACAGTTTCAGTAAGTAAAGAACAGATTAAAGATGACCAATCGATTAGTAAATACGTACCTTCTTGGAACTAGAAGCCTTCTCTACAAGCTTCTTCACAAACATAATAACAACGTCAAAAGCTATGAACAAAACTTTTCCTTTGAAATTAACTGAAAGAAGAAAAAAGACAGTCAGAGAGTGATAGCAGACGGTTTATTTCGGTTTTAATTCTCCACAAAGACAAAATTTGAGCGGTTTTTTATAGGCAAATATAATTAATGGTTGAGATTTCGTGTGTGGTGACACGTGGAGATTGATTAGGTGGTTTAATTTAAACCAAAAAAAGAAATTGTTTTGACTTCATCTTGCGTTGTCTCCCACTATTGGATTTCTTTTTTTGGGGGAAGCTTTTCTTTCGATAAATCTTAGTCAAAGAGTATAGTATGGTACCTACAATTTTATTTGATTGTCTAATATCAAACCTATTCTCCTTCATTTGGAATTTCATATCATTGATATGAACTATTTATTAACATTTATTTATAATTCAAATTGGAAAATTCTAAATAACGAGAAAGCTACAAAAGCATTATCAAAAATTCAATACAAATAATGCTAAATTTTTTCGTGGGGTTTATAGATATTTTTTTAAAAAATTATTATACAATTTTTTTTTAATTTTAAGTCACAATTAATTGTATGAGTAACTTGTCTTCCTAGGCATAGTCTATTCACTGGTAGATACATTGTAATCAACCTGAAAGATACATGCTCGAATACTCCAATTAGAAAAAAATTGTATTATAAACTTAATAAAAATAAATTAATTTATTGTAAATATTTTCATTATCATTTTTATTTATAATAAAATATATTTAGACACTAATTTAGATGTTTTTATCATTAGAATATCATATTTCATTATTAATTATAATTTATTTTTTTTAATTTAATATAAAATAATAAAAAATTATAATTAAAAATAAAATAGAAGGGGTAAAAAATATTTTTTTTAAAATGTGTTAATCCCGTAGTATGGCTATAGATAGCTCAATAGGGGGGGGGGGGGGGGGGGGGGGGGGAAAAAAAAAAATTTTAAAAAAAAAAAAAAAAAAAAAAAAAAAAAAAAAAAAAAAAAAAAAAAAAAAAAAAAAAATAAAAATATTTTTTTTAATAAAAAATTAAAAGAATTTTTTTTTAATATAAAAAATTTTATTTATAAATTTTTATATTTTTAAAAAATTTTTTTTTTTTTTTTTTTTTTTATTTTTTTTTTTTTTTTTTTTTTTTTTTATTCTCCCACATTTTTTTTTTTTTTTTTTTTTTTTCTTTTTTTTTTTTTTTTTTATTATTTTTTTTTTTCCCCCCCCCCCCCCCCCCCCCCCCCCTATTGAGC
>CANYLF011578383.1:0-11054 GCA_948193215.1 Bocquillonia castaneifolia | reverse complement strand
ACCAGTTGTTTTGCTGGCTATTATATGATCGTACTTGATTATTATTATGTTTATCTATATTTGTTATTATCAGGTATATATTTGTTGTGTGAAAACCAGAATACATAATTTTGGTGGATGATTTTATATGCAGCTTAACAGGTGTTAGGCTAACCACGGGTTCTGGTAGCGAATAGCTTTCCCGTTCCCTGGCGCCAGTCATGTAACCCGGGATTGGGTCATGACGTTGCTGCCGATTGAGATTCTAGTGCTGGAGGCAGTTTATTGTCACCTGAGATTCTGATAATTGGAGATGGCTTGCTGTCACTTGAGGTTTTGTAGTTGACTCACTACAATCTGAGATTTCTAGATTTGCTAAAATTAGCTTGCTGCCTTTCGAGATGATTCTGCTTTTAAGGTGACTTGTTGTACTTTGCATGAGTTTTGAAATTTTGAATGAGTCGAGGTGGCTTGCTGTCACCTAATGTTCTGGAGTTAATGGTGGCTTGCTGTCACCGGAAGTTCTGGAGTCAAAGGAGGCTTGCTGTCGACTATATCTCTGAGTAAAGGTGACTTGCTATCACCTGGGATTGCCGGAGGTGGCTTGCTACTGACTGGATCTCTTGAGTAAAAGATGATTTGCTGGGGATGGCTCGATGTCTACTGTATTCCTGGGTTTGCTGAAGGTGGCTAGCTGCCAATTGTTTTTTTTTTTTTTTGAGATTGCTAGAGATGGCTCACTACTAATTGTATTTTTGAATGAAGGGTGACTTGCTATCACCTGCGATTTTGTAGTCAAGGGTAGCTTGTTGTCGCTCACAAGTTATTGAGATTGAAGGTGGCTAGCTGCCATCTGGGATTCTTATCTTTGTTGTTCACCTTTGTCAGTGCAAGATTATAATTTCTCTATAGTATCGGTTAGGCCGATTATTCTCTTTTCAAGGCTAGCCACTCGTTAAGTGAAACATTATAGATGTTGCTCGTCAGATGTTGTTGTAAGATGATAATTGGGAGGCTCCATCTTGCCACCGAGTTTTGCTAGCTTTGTTCTGCCCTATTTGGAGAGATGTTAACCTGCATGTGGGTGGAGGCTTCATCCTTGCCTCTGTGTTTTTTATCGTTCTATTCCTTTGACTTGTTTTGGAAGTGCGTGTTAGCTTGTGACCAATTTCTCCCACATCTATGTCTGCTCATAGATAGTTTTTCTATGTTAAGTTGCTCCCCCTTCTATTGCGGGTATCCATGCGGTACGATTCAGCTAGTGTTTTTATTGTGCTTGTTGTAGTGAGTTCTCTGCTTTAGCCTCGTCTGGCTCTTGATTCTTTCATTCTCGCTTGGTCTCATGCTTATTGGCCTGTTGGAATGCAACATATATGCATGTCATGCATGGTATGTGATTCTAAGTGATTTTAGCTGCTTGTTGCCGACGTTACTAGCTAGTATGAGCTTGTGATGCAATGTGATATGAGCGTGCAGTGATTAAATGCCTATTATAGAATGTGATGATTAATCATGCATTAAGGAAAGAATGTTAGTCAAGCTATATTAATGTTTGGGTTACTCCTGGTCGATGCCTGAGTCCCAGCTAGGTGGTGGTTTGGAATGTCTGGGTCAGTCCAGATAGAAGAATCTTGGGCACTTGGGTCCTGAACTAGATAAGATGCCCCCCTGCATGTTATCTAGTGTGGCCATTTGAAGTTGCTAGATTGAATGAAATGTCCCTTGCCTCTTGCCTAGAGGAGTTCATTTTAAGGTGTCTTGTCTTTCAGGTTCATGCACTTTCTTGACTCAAGTTTTTGGCTTCTGGTTATCTATTTTTCCCGGCCTTAATTTTTGCATCTACCGCCCACGAATGGGTTTTCAACTCATCAGGTTTCCTTTTGTTTAGCCTTAATCTTTTGCCTAGGGTGCCTCTTTGTGATGTTTTCACCCTAGTAGACCTTGCCTTAACTTTTGCATGAGCGGCCCACAGATGGGTTTTCAACTAATCAGGCTTTCATTTTCTTTAGCCTCATCTTTTGGCCTAGAGAGCCTCTTTGTGAGGTTTTCACCCTAACAGTCATTGCCTTAACTTCTGCAGGAGCCGCCCAGGCTTTTATTTTCTACTCATCAGGCTTTTATTTTCTTTAGCCTTATCTTTTTGCCTAGCGCACCTCTTTGTGAGGTTTTCACCTTAGCAGTCCTTGTGTTAACTTTTGCATGAGCCGCCCACGAATGGGTTTTCAACTTATTAGGCTTTTATTTTCTTTGGCCTTATCTTTTTGCCTAAGGCGCCTCTTTGTGAGGTTTTTACCCTAGCAGGCCTTGCTTTAACTTTTGCATGAGCCACCCATGGATGGGTTTTCAACTCATTAGGCTTTTATTTTCTTTTTGTTTCAATTGTGCTTGGGTGTGAGTTTTCCTTTGTTAGTCCGGGCTTACCTCATCAGTCTACAAAATGTGGTGGTCAAGTTGGAGTGATTGTGGAGGCATGTCATTGCCTTTTCTAGTGAAATGATCAGTTGTCTTTTATCAGGATGTGCTTCTCCTTTGATTGGAGGCATGGAGTGCTCTGTATTGAGCCTACTATGTAGATCACCTGGCTTAACTTTTCACCTGTTTAGTATCTCATTCAAAATGGAAATGATAGGATACAATCAAGAGTATCTGACAGCAGATCATTCTTAGTTCATTTAACAATGCCACAGAGGAGCATAGTTTACATGATGGACCCGATGATATTATGGTTTTTGGTCATGCCTTTCAAATTCCATGTTTAGGCTTTAATCGGGGCTTTTATTCTTAACTCGTTTTCATTTTCTCCGTTTTCTTGCACAGGATTGATCAGTTTTGACACTCCATTGGCTTTTTTGGGCAAGAGGCTGCTATATATTGGCGCTTCGACATATTTCAAAGATATTTGCTAGGCTTCTTTTGTAGCCTATTATTGGGAACATAGTGTTTGGATTATTGAGATTCTTCATCCGTTGATTGCCTCACACCCGATATTGTAGTTTGGAGTTAGGTCCCCATTTATCACACATTTGTTGAACAACCTCCAGTGGTTTTCATTTTTGTATTCTGGTCATGCTTCACAGTCACTTAGGTATGCTTTTTTTTTAGTCTCTTCGCTTCCTCATTTTCATTTCATTTCTTTTTTTTTTTTTTGCTATTTTTTCTTTCTCCTTTTTTTCTTTTTTGTTCTTTCTTTTCCTCTTTTTTTAAGTGACAGAGAGATTTTGACATTTTGTTTTAGATTTGTGGGGGAGCAAGCCCTGAAGTATTTTGGGAGGCCTTACATATTTTGAGGTGATCTCCAGGACCTGCAATCCTTTGGTGGTACTCTTTCTTGCGTTACTCTTGCGATGCCATTTATTGATCAAAGCCATTTTTTGATCGAACATGGCATTTCTGCGATCCCTTTTCTTCTTTTATTGACAGCAGGGGTGGGTACAACAAGTGTTCTAAAGCCTCATAGCAATGTTAAATGAACTATCATGATGTGAGTGGATGCCAAATATATCATGAGTGCAAATGCATTTAAGAAAGGAAATACCATTTAGATAAAAGGAAAAGTAGATTTTCCATTTATTTATTTATAGGCACATCAGAGTGGACTTTAAACAACGTCATTCTACAGGATCAAGGTTTAGTCGTCAAGTCCCTAGTATTCTGGTTCAGGAATCTTTCCTTCTTTGATAAGGTCTTGGACATCATTGTGAAGTATGGCACTTTCATCAGTGTGAAGCCCATCTGTTATGTGAAAGGTGCAAAATGTGCCCGGGATGTAAAGACATGAGTCTCGGGCATCTAGATTCATCGCTAATTGGGGTTGCAGCAGATCAAGATGCTTCAGGTGTTCAAAGGTATCTGAAAGAGTGAAGGGGAGCTTGGAGAATCATCGTGCAGCTAAGGTGCTAGCCTGACTTGACTTGCTATTGTTCGAATCATTGAATCGGACCAAGGCTATCACTCCTGTGTCAATAATCTTCCTGATGACATTCTTTAGTCTAGTGGATTCATTAGTCAAGTGTCCTTCTTTCTACTGAAATTCATAGTATGTCCTCGAGGCGTAACTCGAGATATCAGGGCTTAGGTTATCCTTGACAGGTTTCGGTGTGAGGAGTCCTTGAAAAACCAGATTGCAAAATACTTCAAATACGGATTGATTGTAATCAAAGTATCCATTAGGGAGCAGAGTTTGTTGTTATAGCTTTTTCAGGCCTTGCATAGCTTTGATCATTATTTTTATTGGGGGAATGATGATCTGGGATGGGTTCATGATGTGGATAAGGATGAGTGGAGGGTTCTTGTGGGAAGAGAACTTTCTGCTGAAGACGATAGCAGGCCATTGGGTCATATAGGGTGGTGTGAAAGATAAGCGGGCAGTCTGTGAGCTCATCAAGGCTAAAAAAATGATGTGTATAGATGTTCAGTGGATATTCTGAGGGTCAAGTTTAATGCTTTTATCAGAGGGTGGAGCATGCTTTGTAGTCATATCAAGAGTCTAGTTTCCTTTCAGGTCATAGGTGGGCCTTTTCTGCAGTGGCAGGGGACTTTGGCTCTCTAAATTCACTAATATAATTAGATCTGCTCTTCATAGACAAACTTGAGATTTGTAATCCTAGGTAAGATTGGTTTAGGATCATGGGATCCTTTTCTATTAGATAGGACAGGCGGTTGCACAAAATGTATTTCTAAGCTATTATCCCATAGATCCTATATCTATCTATATGAGATCGAGTATGGAATTCTATGGAAAGCCGTATACGGTGAAAGTCACATGTACGGCTTGGAGGGAGGTCTTTCATATCTTTCAAGATCCACCCTACAATATGGGGTCAAAAAGCCAAAATAAATGATTTTATTAGCCCTTATAAAAGGAAAACTGATTCTTGAGAACCCCTTGTATGCTCATGTGACGTCGAGGTACTGCAGAAGAGAAAACTGTAAAATCTGATACAATTTATGATAATCGATTAGTTAGAAAGCCATCCTATTAATTACAAGCAAAATTTGATGGTTGTATCTATTTGACTCACACTCTTCTCCCAAAGGTGAATACCGTCAGTGTCTAACTGATTCCTTTTAGCACTTATAACTTAGGTGTCATCTGCATCCTTAGCTTTCTATCTTCTTCCCTTTCCTCCTTTCATTCTCTATATGTTCAAGGACTGCGAGCAACACCTTGGAATGGTATTCTGCCATGTAATGTAGCAACCAAATGCCTTCATTTTGTGATAGAGGTTCAATCTCGGAGATCCTCTGATTAGTCGGTTCCCCTAATGTCTATGAGGATGAAGGTATCATCTCAGGCATTCAGAGCATGTGATGACCTCTTTATTATATGGTATACCCCATGGTTTCATCTCCCAAGCTAACCAAGCTTTTGTCCAGGACCAGATCTTCTATGATGTTGACAAACCCATAACAATCTCTTAGGCTGTGTCCCATAGATTAGTGATAACAACAATATTCCCCTACAAAAAAAGGAGCTAAAGCTATCACAAACAAGTAGGTAGGCAGGATGTAAGTATCCTTTCTCTATTAGATCAATGACGATTTCATTCAAAGTACTTTTAAGGATTGACGGAGGTCCTTTTAATTGCAGAGGTGGCACCTCCCTTCATTTGAACAAACAGGGAGTAAGCTTCTGATTCTTTCATGTTTCTCAGCCCTATGTAAATGATGAACCCATTGTCAGTAACGACGATCTCCCTCTTGCTATAAAGTTTATTAATAGCTCTTCTGAATGCCCCATGTTCATCAATGTAATGTCCGGAGCTGTAGTGGTACTCGCAGAAGGCGTAGGGTCTATATATATCACTTTCCACCACAACTGTTGGGGACGGCTTAGTCTACATTCTACATTCAATTAGCTCTTCATAGATTTCCAGGGCCCACCATTCTTTGTCCCATAGGTAATCCTGTCCTTCAAAGTCACCATTCGAAATAGGGATCGACTAGGTACCACGATTGGTGCCAAGGACATACTTCTCTATTCCTATTTCCATCAGAACATCATCATTAATAAGGCATTGTATGGCCTTTCCCAAGGTCTGGCATTCATTCATCCAATGCTCCTCTATTTCATGATAATTACAAAAAGTCCTTGCCTCGAAACTGGTCATGCCGGCATCAGGGTGAAATAAGGATGGTTTAGGCACTAGAACACCCCAATCCTTCAAAGTTGCAAAGGAAGCCGACAGAGGTTCTTCTATGTACAGTACTTAAGTTTGTCTATCATTCAAATCCAATGTTATTGGGGTAGTATCATTGCTTTGAATTTCCCACTTGGTGCTGCTGTTTGACGGACGAGAGCTACTTGCCATTTTAGCTGCAGAGGAAGGCGTTAGCAAGTGCATGATTATGTGCATTCATGCATGCATGCATATGTGCATGACAAGGAAAATAAGAAACTCGTTAGTTGTACACGTAACAATTACTACCAAATGCCAGACCTTCCAACCTTATTTCTCCCATACATGTATTTCGTTGGTCAAAAGTCCATTTCCTAGGTAGGCTGGGGTACTTTATTTCATCAATAGGGGATGATAGACCATTGTACAGTCTCTCAAGCTATCCTCGGCTATCTTCAGAATTCTTCTTAACTATCTCTAAAGAAGACTTAAGTTCATCTTTATTGGCAATTAGATTTGGAAGCTCATTCTCAACCTCAACGAGTTTGACTTGTAAGGAAGAAAGACTATTGGCAGCTTCACTCTCAATAGCAATAGAAGCATTCACTGCTCTTGTAGCTCATTTAGTTCCTTGTCTCGATCACATACCAACATACTGGAATTAAATTTAAATTGCTTCTCATCCACTTCCTTGACCTTTAAGAGAAGGCCTTCCAATCACTCTTTTGGAATTGTAGTATCTAGACTTTAAACTTGTTTAACATGTCAAGAAACTTACATATTGTTTCAACCATTGAAGGAATCTCATGAAGTAGAGTGTCATTAAACCTGTCTTGTAGCCCCTTCCAAGCCAAGATTGCCACTTGACGTTGATAGTAACAGAACATATCCTCAACACAAAGTTGTGTCTTCTCAAAAAGGTTGCGTTTTCGATCAACCTTTGATCCAACCACCTTATGTTGCTCTAAGTCATTCTCTCTTGATGGGATAATAGGAGGCTCCATGGGTTTTATAGGATGATCTTTTTCCACCACCCTGGCAACTAATTGGAAGGATTCATTGCTTATTGTTGTATCTTCTATATCCCCAACTTTCTCATGATCATCTTCAAAATTTAGATTAGGGAGTTCAACCTTCAACAAAAAAAAAGGAGAAGAAAAAAGATAAGAAGAAAGTAAGTGCAGATACTTTAAAAATGACAATATGAAAAGAGATTGAAGAAGACTTACTAATTGTTCATATCGGACAATTGAACCACTAGGAATGCTCCCAAAATCGTTAGAGTCTCCTAGAAGCCATGACTTGGCTTTCTTGCTGTGATTACAGTGATGATCACAGTCACCTTGCTCAGTGTCTTCTGATTCTACCTAATTTAGAACATGATGATCTCCAATTTCTTGATTTCTGTCATTACTAAGGGCAAAGTTCCTCGATGGAATTCTTGACTCAATTGATGTTTGCTCCTTGGAAGGAGTACTTCTCTTCTTTATTCCTATTATAAGTGCACAAGTAGAACCAACATCCTGGACAATGTCAACTCTAAGAATGCTCTCATCCACAGGTTTGGCCTTCAATTTAAGAGTCACCCTTAAATCCTTTGGAGTAGTCATTGACCATACCTTGGACCACCAACTGAAATACTCCTTGGTAACATAAGTGCTTACTTTTGCCAAGGTATGGAGCCTAGTGCAAGATTGCCAAAGATGAACTAGTTGCTCCAAAGTCAAATCTTCAAATTGTTGCTTGAGGCCGCTGGGTATGTCTTGACAAAAGCAAAAATGCCTGCTGAATCTGTGAGGACTATAAGGCTCACATATATAGACATGTTCAAAACATGCAACTAAGCAACTTAACCTTATGCTAATAAGATATTCACAATAATTAGAAGGCAAATCTTCATTGTCTGTCGAGGTGAACCTTTTGTGGTATGGGATAAATGATGGTCCAATTAGGCAAGATGAATCCCTAAAAAGATTAAGTGCATCAGAATCTTTAAAAATTCGGGCCATTCTCTCACCAGCATAGGCAATCATTAAGGGAACTTTGTCAAAGTTAGAAGTAAAGTGTGTGCCAAATCGATGGGCAAGCCATGCATAAACATAATGAAAAGGAAAGGAAGCTGTACAAGTTTTAAAGGAAGATGTAGTTGAAATTTCTTTCAAACCTTTTGTAGATGTTGGCTAAAATTGGAACTGCTATACAGAAGAGTCGATGAACAACCATCATACTAGGAACCTTAAAGGTACTTGGGCGAATTAATCCCTTATCTCTTCCAGGGAATGCAAACTTACAAAGCCAACAAAATAAAAGGCTTCTAAGTAAACCTTTTCTTGGTCACTTGGCTTGACACGAAGATCATTAAAAGGTTTACCCATCCTTTTGCACAATGAAGAAGCTTATTAATGATGCCAGAAGGATGGTGTGACCCCTTGGTTTTTCCACTACTCTTCTTATCATCTTTTTGGAGGTTCTTTTTTTATATCTAGTAGGCCTACGAAACCAATAACTTACCCATTCACCAATGGTAAGTTCATAGCGATCTCCATTTTTCCTACAATTTTTATGAAAGGCAAGAAATAAAAATTTGCAACAAATGGGCAGATGAGGCTTTCTGTCACAATCGACTCCATTCAGTTCAGCAGTAGAAGGAACAACTTCATCATAGAATGAGCCATCTATCGATAGACCTCCAAGCATCTTCAAGTCCCATAAAGAATGGATTCCTTCCATTGGCAATGCAGAGTGTGTTTGTAGAAGGATTCCAATGCTCAAAGAAGGCTTGCATGACATTCTCTTTGCAGTCATAGGTGAAGAGTAAAGCATACATCTCTTTGTAGAGATTGCTAGAAGTCAATGAATGATCATTGCTTGCTAACACATCCTCTAGCCATTCCCAATAGCCCTTGACGTAGTCAGCCTCACCTAGTCATGAAGGGTTCCTATGATAAATCTCCATTGTCAATATGACACCTTAGAAGAGGTAGAGTATTGTAGGAAGCAGGATCCATATGAAGGGATGATTGCAATAATGTGACTCTTGCATTAAAAGTAATCTTGCTTTTTTAATCATAAATGTCCCTTAATGTGTCCAAATCCCAAGAAGAAAAATGTGAAGCATCATTAGAAGGAGACCAATTTGGAGCGCAACGACCAATGACAACCGCAAGTGTAGTGCCCTCTTCCACTTTTGAAGCTTTATTATCCAAGATGACAAGGTTTGTTGAAGAAGAATTTGTAGTTTCTAGGAAGACAACCATCTTGTGTAAAGTGCAGATCTTTAAACTATGAAGCTTGTGTAAAGTGCAGATATTCAAACTATGAAGCTTGTGTAAGTGCATATCTTCAAACTTTGAAGCTTGTGTAAATTTCAGATCCTCAAAACTTGTGTAAAGTGCAGATCTTAAAACTGTGAAGCTTGTGTAAATTGCAGACTAATTTTTGAAGTCACCACGCTCCAATGTAAAAGGTGAATGCCTTAAAGTTTGTAGACCTACATTCAGAAAAAAAAAAAAAAAGTAAAGGCATCAAAAAAGGACTCACATGATAAGAAAAAAAAATATTACGACCCCAAAAAAATGTGGAATATCAGTTTATAAATAACAATAATAATAATAATAATACAGTAGAACCTCTCTAAATTAATACGATCTGTGAAACAAAAAATATTGAAGAATAGAGGTTATTAATTTATGGAACATTTATTTTAAAATATCATATAATTTATTATATATTTTTATGTTATTTGTATAATTAATATGAAGAAAAAATTGTGTGAGAAAACTTCTTTTTACCGATAAAGGAAATTTTGATATATTTTACCCAAATATTTCACTTCTTATAAATTATAAAGTGTTTTCTCAATATATACATATAGGAATATAAAAAAACTATATAAAAACAAGCAATAAACATGGAGTTTATATAAGGAACGCTGATTCTATAAATTAATATT
This sequence comes from Bocquillonia castaneifolia, assembly GCA_948193215.1. NCBI lineage: Eukaryota > Viridiplantae > Streptophyta > Magnoliopsida > Malpighiales > Euphorbiaceae > Bocquillonia > Bocquillonia castaneifolia. The sequence goes on along the minus strand of CANYLF011578383.1, from coordinate 1,004 downwards.
TACATGTAGGATTATAATATTTTGTATTAAATAATAGATAGTAGAATTATTAAATTATGCACATTCCACGAAGTCAGTGGATTGATCTTTCATTAAATAATGAGGATTATTAATTTATAGAGTATCAATTTCGGGAGGTTCAACTATACTAATAATAATATAGTAAGTTATAATTTAGTACCGCTATTATTTGGCATAACAGGAAAAAATGTCATGAAAAAAAATTTGATAATAAAAATTTTCTGCTTTAACAAAAAAAGATGCAAAAAGAAGAAGAAGATTAAAAAAAAGAAAAAAAACTCAAATTGTTTCAAGGAATGAGCAATTGATAAAAAAAAATGTTAGGGGGGGGGGGGGGTGCACTTTGTATTAAATTACGTTCTGCCGCCGTCATAAGATGGTACAAAAAAAAAGTGTGAGCCATGAGTCAATTCACATGCAAGGTCATGGTAAGGTTTAAAGCCTTACAAGAAAAGAATTGACATGACCAGAAGCACAAGAAGAACAAGACGGCATATATCACTACTAGAAAAAATCGGATTAGTAACGGACAAAATCCGTCGCTAATCTTGAAAAATCCGACGCTAATTAACTTAGCGATGGATTTAGCGACGGATTTTATCCGTTGCTAAAATTCTCGTCGCTAACTGAAAATAAGGACGGGCTGTTGCTAATTAGTAACGGATTTAGCAACGGATTAAATCCGTTGCTAATTAGCGACGGATTAAATCCGTTGCTAATTAGTGACGGATTTAGCAACGGATTAAATCCATTGCTAATTAGAGACGGATATTTTCGTTGCTAATTTAATTGTGACGGAATGTTGCATTTAAAGAGGACGAAATAAATCCGTTTCTAATTCCGTTGCTAATATTAGCAACGGATTTAGCAACGGATTTGGCCGTTGCTAATTTATTTACTGATTATTTAAAAAAATTAATTAAAAATATTTTTAAAAATTATAAAAAAATAATTTTAATAAATTAATTTATTTAACCACCTTT
>CANYLF011578335.1:0-11348 GCA_948193215.1 Bocquillonia castaneifolia | reverse complement strand
ATTAATTATATTTTTTATTTTATTGTATTTTTTTTTTTTTTCCCTGAAAGGACCCATGCCCTTTTTTGCCATTTTTACACGATAAATAAAATCGCACCCCCCCCCCCCCCCCCCTGGATCAAGAATTTTCCAGACTATCTTTTACCAGATATTTACTACCGACTTCTACTTGCCTATACCAGCTCTAAGGTGTTTACAATTGGTGGAGATAAAGCCTTCAAAGGTAGTTCTTCTAGCTTTCCTCTTAGCTTTGAGCCTTATTTCCCTTATCTGTTTGCATGGTAATTTGGCTTAACTGTGTCATACAACCAGCCATTCCTGCTCTAAACCTTCCCTCTGGTGCCTCCTTGGCTACTGCTGACCAAACTCTTGCAAGGATCCTGGCCCTCCAGGACCATTACAAGACTCTAGCCTGCAGCATCCATTCGGTCCCCAAGAATTATGTTGATTCTTTTGGGACCTGGTGGCAAATGGCCTACTCCAAGATGATGACCCATCTTGTAGATGATTTAGTTAAAGGTAAAACCCTCTACCTGTTCTAGTCTGTTGCTCCTCTACATATTTTGCTTGCTAACTCTATTATTTTATTATAGAATTTAAAGCTCAGACTGGGATTTTCATCCCCATAGATCCTTCCGAAGCTGGGTCTGCCATCTCCACTCCTGACATCAAAAGGAAAGCACCTGCTAGTTCTTCCAAACTTCTATAAGGAAAAAGTCCAGCGGTGCGAACCAAGCCTTCCAGGAAGTCTACTAGGACTGCTGTACCTTCTAAAGATGCTCCTTATGTTTTTATCTCGGTGGTTGTAGAAGTGGTGGGAGATGAGAATGATGATGGCATCAAAGAAGTAGGAGCAAAGGGAACAGAGAGTGTGGAAAGTTCCTTAGGTGAGGAAGTGGGGACCCATGACTTTCCCCAGCATTCTAAAAGTAAACCAGGTATGTTTTGCTCATTCGCCTCTTTTCTTCTCTTTTTTCCCTTACTTTATTTCTCACTGTTAGTATTTTCTAGGACCAGCACAAGAAGATGATGATGAAACAGTCCTTGCTCGGGTGGTCTCAAAGATTGCCCAAACTACTGGGGGAACTAGTGTTGTTGTATCTGATCCAGGACTGTATACCCCTCCTTCAGCCACTAAGCCTGTAGTTGAGGTACGCCATTTTCCTTTCCTTATCTTTACTTCCCTTTTCATTTCGTCACATATCCAACTGATCTTCTCCTTTTCAACACCAGGTCTTTGATTGGGAATCGATATCTTCTAAGATCACTTTAAAACATGATCTAGATTTTATAGAAGCGTCCCTTGAGACCACTGAGGCTGCTCCCCCCACAGTATACCCTAAGGAGCTAAAGGAGGTGGTTAACTCTCTAAAGCTGACTCTCAAGCAGGAACTGCCCTCTCTCTCTGAGCTTTAAAAGAAAGCTTTCCTTTCTTCACTTGGATATCTCAATACTGCCTTTCCAAATTCACCCATCTAGGCCTTGACTAAATAGGTACAGAATCTCTTCCAGAACTGGAGTGATTGTAATGCTGTACAGACCAATTTTGTAGCTAAACTGGTAGCTTCCCAGCAGCAACGCGCCTTATACGATGCCAGGCGGATAGAACTAGAAGGAGTGGGCTAGAAAATGCTTGCTCTTAAAGCTAGATTTGAGGAGAAATAGGTTACAATATAGGAACTGCAAAACCAAATCTTTTAACTGCAGGCTGAACGAGAGGTCATTGGCCAAGAAGTTCGTGAACTGGCCATTGAATGTAAAAGTCTAGAAACTGCAGCTAATGTGATTAGTGATGGTGTGGTAGCTCAGAAGGAGGATATTGCCCTTTGGAGGCAGGAAGGAAAGCAGGCTCGAGACCAACAGGTGGCCTGCATCACACAGTGGGTGGACTTGAGCTCTTTTGATTTTGATGCCCTTTTCCCTTAGAACAATGCTTCACTCTTTTCCTTGAATAGTTAATTGGCTCGTATTCAGGTTTTGGGATGGATGTACTGAATATTTATTTTTCCATGCCATGGTTTTAAGGCCTTTGTTTTATTTTAACCATATTTTTGTTATCATTCAATTTTTACACATTCTCATTCCCTAGCACTCTAGATTAATCTGTTTAGTCTCACTGATCTAGTTTTTGCACCTTGGCCTGATCTACAGAAGATCTACAATCATTTTTTTTCTAACTCAAGTCAAGTGTAAAACTTGTTTATCAGATCAGACCCTTATAACAATAGTCAACCTTGCATTGGTGACTATCTGGCCTAATCCTTGAAGGACTGGCCTTAGCCTTAGAAGAAATCAAGTGATAAAACTTAAAGATGGGATCTGGATCTTTTCGATCAATTGATTTGGCCTAATCCTTGAAGGACCGGCCTTAGTCTTAGAAGAAATCAAATAATAAAACTTGAAGACGGGATCTGGATCTTTTCGGCTAATAGATCTTTTAGCTCTAACAACATGGCTTCTAAGAACTTTCCAGCCATGTTGTAATGCCACCCTAATAGAAGGAACAACAATCTCCAGAGGTACAACTACATCGTGACCAAAGGTCAAAGCATAAGGAGTGGTCCCTGTGGCCGTTCTCTTGGAGGTCCTGTAGGCCCATAAGTTTTCTGAAAGAACATTGTGCCAATCCCTTGGATTATCATCTAACATTTTCTCTAAAACACTAATAATTATCTTGTTAGATGCCTCAGCCTTTCCATTAGCCTGAGCATAATGTGGTGTAGAGTTCAGAAGCTTGATACCATTTACCGCTATAAAGGCCTGGACCTCTTAGCCTGTAAACATGGTTCCCTGATCTTTTATGATAGACTGTGGAATTCCAAATTGATGAATGATTTCCTTCTTAATAAAGTCAATCACATCGCTTTGCTCAACATTCACCATTGGAGCTGCTACCACCCATTTGTCAAAGTAATTTGTAGCTACTATAAGGAATTTGTGTCTTTTGGATGAAGCTGGATGGATCTTGCCTATCACGTCTATAGCCTAACCTCTAAAAGGCTAAGGTTTTATTATAGACTACAGTTCTATGGTTGGAACCCTTTGTAAAGCATCGAACCTTTGGCACTCTTGACACCCTTCAGTAAAAGCTATGTAGTCCTTTAGGATTGATGGCCAGTAGTGGCCATATCTCCTGATCATCCACCTTATTTTAATCCCTGATTGGTGGGCTCCATAAATCCCACTATGGACTTATTCCATCACCTCTATAGTTTGAGGAATGGTCAAACATCTAAGCACCAGACCTGTTGGATCTTTCCTGTATAGCTTATCATCCCACAGAGTATAACTGATAGCCTGCATTTTGGTCTTATGTGAATCTTTACTGGCAGGGTTCTACAAATACCTCTTGAGATCTGTTCGCCAGTTAGGGAGTTATGTAGCCTCGCAAGTCAAGGCTTCGACTTGTATTCCCCTCTCCATGATAGATGGGTGGGACCTTTTCTATACCACTATCAATCTATGTGTCAGCTCCTCTAACATCCTCAAGCTTGATGCCACTTGTGAAAGTTCATCAGCCTCCCAGTTCTGTTGTCTTGGTATATGCAAGAATTCCACTGCTTCAAAGGATTCTAACAACGAAACTGCGATGGAGAAATATGGAGCAAGTGTTAGACTAGAACACATGTATTCTCCCATCACCTGTATAAGAACTAGTTGAGAATCTCCAATAATGGTTATGCTTTTAACCTCCAATTTTTGCAACATTTCTAAACTAATTAACAAGGCCTCATATTCAGCATGATTGTTAGTGCAATCAAAATTTAGATTGAAAGACAAAGTAGTTTTAGTTCCAGTAGGAGAAATGATGACTATTCCTGCACCTGTTGACTTTTCAGTACTAGACCCGTCAAACTTTAGGGTCCAGGGCTGAATGTAAGTTCCATAAATAGGCAAATCTCTCTTAACTACTTCCCCATTGTCTGCAAAAAAATTGGCCAGGGCTTGGCATTTAACTTTTTTTCTGTGGGGAGTATATCAGGTTAAAATCAGACAAGCTCAAAAGCAATTTCCCTATGTTACCCGACAGAACTAGCTTGTTCAACATGTACTTCATGTTATCTATTTGGGAAACTACATAGACTCAGTTCCCTAACAGGTAGTGTCTTAACTTAGTACAAGCAAAAAACAAGGCCAAACATAGTTTATTAATAGGAGTGTACCTTACTTCAGTTTGAGTTAAGGCTTTGCTCAAGTAATATATGGCTTGCTCATGACTTGATCCATTCTGTTGGACCAGTAGACATCCAATGGACTCTTCCGCCGTAAATATATATATCCTCAAAGGAACACCAGGTCCAAGAGGCATCAGAACTAGTGGCTTTGTCAAGTACGCCTTGATCTGTTCAAATGCAGCTTGATGTTGTTCTTCCCACAGGAATTCTTACTGCTTCTTCAGTTTAAGTAGGTCTAAGAATTCCCTTGTTTTACCAGCCAGGTTGGAGACGAACCTCCTCAAGTAATTGACCTGGCCCATGAATCTCTGTAGCTCCTTTTTATTCTATGGTGGAGCTCCTTATCTAATAGCCTTCACCTTGTTCTGGTCCACTTCGATTCCCCTTTAATGTACCAAGAAGCCCAAAAAGTTCCCTGCCTTTACCCTAAAGGCACACTTAAGAGGGTTAAGTTCGAGATTATGATTTCTCATTCTCTAAAAGGCTTCTTTCAAGTGATCTAGATGTTGGATTGCCATTTTGGACTTAACCACGATGTCATCAATGTAGACTTTAATGGTTTTCCCTAGTAGATCATGAAAAATTGCATTCATGGCTCTCTAATAAGTGGCTCCAGTGTTTCTCAATCCAAATAGCATAACTACCCATTCAAAAGTGCCAATAAAGCCAATCTTGAGGATATCTTCTTCTGTGATGTAGATCTGGTCATACCCTAAGAAACAATCCATAAAGGATAGTAAAGCATGTCTTGCTAGAAAGTCAATTAATGTATCTACTATAGGCATTGTATATATATCCTTTGGAGTTGCCTCATTGAGGTCTATGAAGTCGACACAGACACTTAACTTCCCATTCTTCTTCACCACTGGAATGACGTTAGCCAGCCAACTAGCGTACTTTACAGGTTTGATAAAACCAGCCTTGCATGGCTTCTCAATTTCTTCTTTAACTTTGAGTTCCACTTCTTTGGACATTCGACGCGGTGGTTGGTGGTATGGTTTGAACTCATGTTTGTAGGTAACCTATGTTTCAATAGTTTTCTACTCAACCCAGACATCTTAATGTAGTTCTAAGCAAAGCAGTCCTTATTATCTTTTAACAATGTGACCAGCTCTCCCCTCAAGGGGTCTGTTAGCTCCTTGCTAATATAGGTGATCTCTGGCTGGTCTTCTGTTCCTAGGTTGAGTTTTGTCAATGCCTCTAGGATCTGCTGTCCCATTATTGTATCTTCCATCTTAGGTGGAGCCAGATCCAAGTCCTCCATAACAATTTCCTCCTTATCCGACTCTAGTTCCTCTTCATACACCAGTTCCACCTCCAAAGCTTCCCACTCCCCTTCTTCTATATACTCCAACTTAATCTTTTCTATCAATTGCTACAATTTGCACATCAAAATGGCAGCTACAGCTATTGCATGTTGCTTATTGGGGAGACTAATCATCAAGAAAACTCTATAATTAGAGTAGAACTACTAGGCCTCTTGTAAGGCACGATAGCCTTAGTTTTGGTCAAGATCTTTACTTGCTCTTTGACCCCAATTCTTCCTCCTGCATTTCTTCAAAGTGACTTTCTTGGGAAACCCAGACTTGGCTCTTCCTTGGAAGCGAATCGGCCCTACGTCATGGTCGTAGTACCTTGCTTCCACTGCATCAGATGTAGCATGAAAAGGTCTATTTTTTACCCACACTATCTCAACATCATTTCCCTTCTAGAATAACAAAAACTAGTGTAGGGATGACAACACATACCAATTGGTGTGAATCCAGTCCCTCCCTAGTAAAGCCTAGTAACTAGTAGACGAATTGACAACAAAGAAGGCTACTAATGAGGTTTGAGATCCAACAGTCAGCTCAAATGGTAGAACCCCTATGATTCTAGTCAGTTCTCCAGTAAAGGCTGACACTAATACCTCTATAGCTATAACGTCTTCCATTGTCTTCCCCAGTTCAGCCAACATCCTTACTGGCATGATATTGACTGTTGAGCTGTTATCAATCAGCGCCCTGGAAGTAGGCCTGCCATTCAGGTTAGCCTTGATGTATAGAGGCTTGATGTGTTTAATCATTGGTTTTATAGGTTTGTCAAAAATGACTCTCTTAGGGCTTCCAGGGCTGGTGGCCTGAATTGTGACCTGGCTCAGAACATGCCCTAGTTCTTCTGCTGCAGACTTTTTCTCCTCCTTACCACACACGTCTATAGGACCTTGAAAATCTACATGTAAAGTAATAACAAAAGTAGCACAAGTTTTAGACTTCAGTACCTTTCTTGGAACAATACCCTTCTATATCCAAATCCGAAGCATCAGACACGTTGTCTAAGGCTTTCCTCTTAAACTTGGAGCTACCAAGGGAACTAGACCCACAGGACTGGACCTCCTTATGGCCATCATCTAATTGAGTATTATTTGAGGCCACACTGTTAGTGATTTGTTCCTTAAATGACAGATCTGGGAACTTATGTCCCCCTAGTTATCTGGCTTAGGATGGCCTTTAGTTTCCTTCCTGGGTGGTTCCCTTGGTTACTTAACCTTGTAGTCATATCTTCCACTAGGTTTCCCCAGAAGACCTTCTTCCCATTGTTCATCAATTTCACACTGATTCCTTCTTCTGTAGGAATTTTACCTCTGGATCCGTTGCTTTTGGGTCTTTGTTAGCTGTTGAGGGAATTTAGTGTGCTTGACCTAGTTCCATCCATGATATGGTGGGTTTTGAGGTGGCACTACATATCGTGGTTGAGACCTACTCACAGGTGGTCGTTGTGCATCACTCCTCCTATATTAAGACCTGGTCTTGGCCTGTATAGGTTGGTTCCTATTCCCTTTCTCCTATTCTCTTCCTACTTTTGATTTCTCCACATTCCTTTTCTATTGGGGACCTTACCACATTAGTTTCAACCATAGTGGGTTTAGAGATCCACACCTTTGATGTAGGGCCCTTCCGTTCCTTTCGCCTTTTAACCTCTTTTTTGAGTTTGGCAATCTCCTTGTCTTTGACTTTAAGCTTTTCTTTAATGGCCAACAACATTCTGAGGTCAGATGGGGTAGGTTTATAGCTCAAACCTCAACCACAAGAGGAGGAAAAGGGTCTTTATCAATCAACATGGTCTCTTTCTTCTCAGGGAATTTCAGAATCCCTTTGTCGATGCAGTCCTGAATGATGTTTCCGGAGGCCCAATATTCTATTATGGTGTGGGTCCATGTGTTATGGAACTTGCAGTAACTCTTCCCCTTGACCTCCTCAGGTGAAGGTAGCTTATGATCTGGTGGGAAAGATCTGAACTTTTCTTTGACTAGGAAGTAAAAAATCTCCTCTATCTTTAAGACGTCAAATGTATGCTAAGGAGTGGCACTATAAGCTACAGGTTTCTTCCAGGCCTCTGGTGTTTTCTTCTTTAACATGGGGCATACACAAGATCCAGTACTAGTAATATCTGCCATAACAGCCTTCACTGAGTTTACCTCCTGGAAATAAGTCCCTATTGAGGACTTATTCCTATGGTTCTACTCTCTTAGCAATTCTTCATACTCTGAGACCTTGGCTGCCAGTTCATTAAAGTCCCTGAACTCCATGCCCTAGAACTTTTTACGAAGTTATATTTCCAAAACTCTTTATGCCATTTTCACATACTTGGTCTCAGAGAGCAAGATCTTGCATCTACTTCTCATCTTTTTGAATCTGTTGATGTAGGTATCTGTATTTTCTCTAGGCCTTTAGTTGATTCTAGATAATTTAGCAATATTGACTTCAGGTTAAGCCTTGAAGAACTTGGTGTGGAACTGCTTTTCCATGTCAGCCCATGTGAAGATTGAGTTCCTTGGTAGCGAACCATACCAAGAAAAGGCTGAACCTGTAAGTGAATTGGGAAACAAATGTAATTTCAAATAAGTAAAGTTATCTAAATTTGACAACTCACTACACTAGATTGTGAACCTGGCTATGTGCTCCATGGTGGAGAAGCCATATTCACCTGAGAAAAGAGTAAAGTCTTGGATTCTGCATCCCCTTGGATAAGGATTCTCCTTCTCAATGTATTCAGGATAGGACTTATGAAATTCTAGGCGGCCAATTTGCTTAAGGCCTGGCCCATACAACTCTTGAACTGCATCTCTCAGGGTCTCCATGTCAAAATGCATTCTCGGGGGGAGGGGATGGATGATGATGGTGGTTCCTGCTCCCTTGAGCCTGGGAATGCTCAGGAGGGTGTTGATAGAATTGTCCATTAACGTTTCTCTGAAGTGGTGGACCAAAGCTTGCCAAACTGTAGAGGTACCTGCCTTATAGTTGGGCGGCCTATAGCTTATGGACCTGGTCCAGTCCTACCTATCTGTGGAGCATGTATTCCTTGAGGAACTGCACCTGGTGTTGGTGTGCTTCCCTAGAAGTTGCTATCTACTGAAATGGCATGTTCATCTCTTTTAGGAGGGATGACATACCTGTCTTCTACTGCCGATGCCAAGACTTGAGGAAGTCTAAATGGCTCAAGATCGGTTGTAGCAGTTGGTATTGTTGGAAGTGGTGGAGATGGAAGTCCCCATCCTCCCGACTTCTACAGTGAAAGCCACGGGATTAGAGAACTCTCTTGAATAGCAGGTGAATTGGTAACGGCTACAGACAGGCCTGGTTCCCTCATATCCGGACTCCTCTCTCCCAATGCTCCCGTAATCACCGAGTTGGTCTCAAGAGCTGGATCAATTTGAAGGATTCTTGAATTCCTTCTAAAATTAAGCCTGCGAAGGCCTTCAAGTCTTCTCTAGAAATGGCATCAGAATTTATTGAGGTATGCCCCCCAACAGGTTCGCTAGTACCTACATACAAAGGGTTAACTGGAGAAATTTGCTCAAAGGTCTCCACTAAGTGAGGAACCATCCCTTCGAATCCTGCTCTTGTAGGAACGGGTTCAACATCCTAGGGTGCTACGACTGCTTCTTTTTCGCTTCTAGTTTTTAGAGGCATCTTAAGTGATGTCCCACTGGCATGCCAAAATAGATTATTCCCACCTTTTTTAGGACTAGTGCATCTAGTATTGGAACTGGTCCTGGAACAGATCTACTACAATTGTGCACTTTCCTTTGGGCGTGCAAGGGACTGTAGGTCTCTCAACCGATGTACCTGACTTGTCAAACATTTTGTGGGTGTCGATCCTCTACAAAATTATCCCACAAATGCCACTAAAACTTAGTAGAGCTAGTGGAAAAGGTAAACAAATATGTAGATCTAGTACTATGAAAGATTACTTGTAGAACTGGCTATAAAACTAGAGAACTAGTGTTTGTAGATGACTTGACTGATTTGATCATTGATGAAGACTTGATATTAAAGAGAATTGACTTTGCAAATAAAAGTATGAGACTTGAATAAAATCAAAAGTGTTGTAAAATTAAAATTGAACTTAATAGAATGAAAGGAAATTGAAGACAAGTGTGGACAGAGCGCCCGGGACCTGCTCGTCGGTTGGTGTCCAATGGCAATGGCGACAGACTCACTAGATGGATTTTATGAAAATTTTGTGAAGTCGCCACCCGAATTGCATCGGGAACACTTAGTGATTAACAAACAGCTAGATTCCTCAGGAATCCCCATTCGTCATCACACCAGATGATTTGAAATGACCCGAAACCAAAACAATATAATAAGGAATTAAATACATAATAATAGTAATTAGTCTTAAATTAAAATTCAATTAAAACTCCTTTCCAAAAAATTTTTTTTCTTAAAAATGGGGTAACAACGATCGTTAAGTGTACAGTGATCGTTGTGAAAATACATGAAAATGGCCAAAAGTTCCAGTAGGTTACACGAGCTCGTGGGAATCAACAATAGCTCGTTGTAAAAACAGTAATGATCGTTGTTAGCCTAACAACGATCATTGTTAAGTTAAAAAGCTTGACAACGAACTAGTTACCCAAAAATCACGGTTTTAAAACAGAATTTTCAACTTTGCCCTGTAAAAGCAGACTCCCATGGACTTAAAATCAATATATATATATACATCCACTTATCAACTTTAAAACACAATAAAATTATATATAAGGAACATCAAAATCTTATTAAATGTAGAGTTGACCTCAAAACAACTTTATATAAACTTCTCAAATTCTATACACATATATACATGAACATGTCAAACTTATCTCACAACTGTTCATTACATCCCAACAAAAATGCATATAAACATGCTCATGCTCATGGTCCTCTAGACAACCTGATTCTCTATTGCAATGCACGTGAGCTCTACAATCAACAGGCTATCAACAACCTGAAAAACAATGCCAAGGAGGTGAGCTGGCAACTCAATAAGCATTTAATCAAATCAACCTTGAATACACCAAATTGAAATTTCCAAACACATATTTCATACAACAACCATACACACAGAATCAAATCCAACATTCAATCACACTCAACCAATCACCAAAATAACAATCAACCAAAACCACATTTCAAATCAACCAAGCAATAGCAATTCACATCGATTCCATCAAATCAAGGTCGGATGACTCAACCTCACAACTCCACACATTTCAATTCATTTGCTCATATCATTTCATAATTAGGTGGCCACCGATGAGACTATCCACCCGGCTCAGTCTCGCCATCTCACACATACAGGTAGCTATCCACCTGGCTCAGTTTTCCTGATCACACACAAACCACATTCCCCAAGAGTCATCCTTTTCCATTCACAATCATAATTTCAATCACATTAACACATCACCACATCACATCACATCACAATTCTCATCACATTACTCATCACAAATAACTCACAACTTAGCAATTCAATCAATATTTCATCAAATCACCCTTACACAATCAACTCATAACCTTTCAATTCAATCCATAACATTCCATCAATAAATCAATACACAATTCAATTCCAAACATAACAATTAAGCACACATAATAATTTCAATTTAATATACGCAAGATTAATCAATTAAATACTTACAAAAGATGAAGAATAACCAATTCAAGCCTATTGGCCTCTCCTCTCAATCCCTTTGCCTTTAGGGTCCCCTAATCACAAGAATAAAATCAACAACAATTCAATAACCAAAACAATAGCCAAACATACAATTAACACTTACTAATCTCTCTAACATACATTAATAAGATGTATATACAATAATAACCATAAACCCCCAAATTCTACAAAACCCTAACATACTAACCA
>CANYLF011577537.1:0-14113 GCA_948193215.1 Bocquillonia castaneifolia | reverse complement strand
ATGAGGACATCTCCTTACCATATCCTTGAACCGCTCCCAAGCTTCATAAAGCGATTCATCTTGGCCTTGGGAGAACTTAGTGATAGCTACTCTAAGTTTAGCCATCTTGGTTGCGGGAAAGTACTTGGATAAGAATGCTTGTGACAATTCGGCCCAACTGTTGAATGTGCCCAGTGGCATTAAAGATAGCCATAGATTGGCTTTATCTCTTAAGGAGAAAGGGAAAAGTCTCAATTAGATAACTTCGGGAGGAACTCCATTGATCTTAATAGTTGCACAAATCTCCAAGAATCTCAAAAGATGTGCATTGGCTTCTACATCCGTAATTCCACGTCCATTGAATTGATTTTGTTGGACCATTTGAATTAAAGCCGGCTTAAGTTCAAAGTTGTTTGGAACTACAGCGGGTCCCAAAATCGGATGTCCAATGCCTTATTAGTTCGGCATTACATATTCTAGAAACGGTCGAGGTTGTCCTTGGCCATTCCCTCCGTTTGGTGGAACTCCATCCGCCATTTCTTGTCTTAACAACACTTCAAATTGCCTTCTTGCTATTCGGATTCTTGACAAGGTTCTTTCAATCTTGGGAACAAAATTTAGAGGTAAGTTCATGCACCTAATGAAAACATATGGTAAAGTTGGCAAACAAACACTAGCATATTTTAGCAAACAAACAAACAAGTAAAATAAGCGTTTGAATTAATCATGCAAATTAACAATCAATATCAAAAAAAGCACCAACTCCCCAGCAACGACGCCAAAAACTTCATAAGCCACAAGTGCACAGGTTAATTGTAGTTTAGAAAATAAAGATCGTCTCCTAAGGAAGTTAGTAATCTCAAGTGTCAACCATCCAATTTGCAATGAGCTTATCTAAACAATCAAAAAGAGGGTTTAATTGAAAAGCAATACAATTAACTACTAAAAGGAACAATTAACAATAACCAGTAATCCTAACATAAGCAACTAAGAAAACAATCAATTAGAAGCAATACAACAAACCAATATATAAAAGGAAACTTAGGACAAGCTTCACCCCTTTCAACCATGAATAAGCAAACACAAAACAATCAAAAAAACATGAATTTGGTTAAGTAAATAAACACTTAAGGCTAGGGAAGGCAAGCTTACCCAAGCCTATGTCTAGGTCAAGAGTTTAAGAGTTTTTGCAATGGTTAAGACTTTTGTGATAACCTAAAACAAACAATCTAACATGAAGCAAACTAGGTCCCCTTTGTACCCCTTGCAAGCAGCCATTTAGGCTTTCACGAAAATGGTAAATCTAACATGTTCATACACTTTGCCAATAGCAATTACATCTTTGAATGCTAATTACCATACAAGTAGCACCTATGTGGTGGCCAAACACATAAACACCCATTTAAGCACATGTATGACCAAACCCTAAGAGAGAGAAAACAACAACCAAACAAAATAAGCTCATCCAACACATTCAACAAATATTCATGGTGAAAGGGGCTCAACAAGCCCTAAGGTAAAATAAAGTACTTACTACCCATTACAATAAGAACATAAATCAATAATAAATAAAGAGAGTGGAAGAATATTACCCATAAGAACTAAAGAAACTAGCATAAAGTAGAGAATTCTTGCAAAGGAAATTGATAACTATGATTAATTGAAGGTGATAGAGTTGATTACAAGCTTAATCTAAATTAAAATAGGCTAATACTACTTTAAAATCAAGTTTGTCTCTCTAGAATTAGTGTATTTTTCTCTCACTAGGGTCCTAAAGCTCTCAAATAGTTGCCACACCCTTTTGTTAAAACTCCCAATAATAAGTATATGTAGTGTGGCATTTGAAACCCTTAAAATACCCTAAAAACCCTCTTAAAATCAGGCCCAAACCATCAAAGAAATCAGCCAAAACCCAAAAAAATGAGTTTTCTGTGAGTTGGTCCGAACCTGGCTGCTCTAGACCATGGTCCGGTTCAGTCCTGCCACTTTGATAATTAATTTGTGAAGAGGATTGGACCTGGCTGAATTTTGATCTAGACCTGGCTAGTCCGGTTCTCTGGTCCGCACTTGACGTTGACCGGTCGGTTCAATAGATAGTTTGAATTGTCAAGGGCATATCGCCTTCGTCCAATCTCTGAATTGAGAAATTCTTGAGCCTAAATTAAATTTCAGGAAGTTATCTTCAATTCATCTTTCATAATGTTGGACTGAATCCATGGATTTGATGCCCAAAATGCCCTTGACATTTTACTGCTGTGGTGGAGACAGCCTTCGGGGTAGCTTTCGGTCATTCACTTGTAACTCATTCATCCTAGCTCTAAATGTACTGCTTCTTGATGAAAATCACACTTAATGGATGGGGCTAGGTTTGTGTAGCTTTTCATCTAGAGAATCTTTGTGCTTTGGCCGAACCAAGCTCCTGAAGTTGACCGATTGTCGAAATCGCTAGTTAGCTCTTTTAAGGCTTGATTTCTCAACTTAAGCTCAAAAGCTCCGATCCATTGAATCTTCATACCTACATATAATTTATACCAAAATAAGCATAAATGGATAAAAATATCCAATATCATCATGGCAAATAGTCAAGTACTTATATGATGCAAAATAGGGGTTAAATGTATAATTTGAGTCCTAAACGATGTTAAATACCCCTAAGACATGCTTCTTAAAGCCTAATAACATATGTGTGCTACACACACATCATACACAGGAATGAACTTGAAGAATAAGCAATTCCATAACCTGCAGAATCAGTCTAGCCCTAAAGAGGAAATCTGGTGATTTTACAATTGCTAGTATAGAATGTCCAAGCCATGCAAGTTCTTCTTAATAGGTGTAAACAACCACTTGAGAAGATTGATTCACTTGAGCATAGGTTCTATTGTCTCTAGTTGAAGCCGACAATGGATTGGAACGACACTACTCAGTAAACTGAGGTTTGAGGAGATGCGATTTCTGAGGCCTGAGAGGATAAGGGTGGTAAGTAGAATAAGCCTTCCGTACTACAAGAGCAAGCAGTAATGTTGTTAACAGCATCCGGTGTATTATGCAGGTTCGCACCTTTGGGCAAAGTGAGAAACTTGAAATTGAGCCTCTTCACATTCTTCTTGCGAGCAACATTATCATCACCTCTGATTCCATGAGAATTGAAGACAGAACATAAGGAGTTGCAATCCCAATTCGAAGGAAATTCTTCAAAGTATAAAATTTTACGATCAGCAGCATGAAAACTAGAGATGCTAGGTTTAGGGTAAGTTTTGGAGGGGTTGTAAATGTTTTGGTGGAGGTGAAGGTGTCTAGAGTTTGGATGGTGGTGTATAGGGTTTCTAGGTTGGAGATGGATTGAAGACATCGTGAGAGAACGAACCACTCTATTATTTACCCTTGTAAATTTTAAGAGATTTATTTAAATATACTTTATATACATAATTATTTGTGTGTGTGTATTTTAGTTATTACCTATAGTAGTATCTTAGCCCTTTAGACTAGACTAATTCACTACGAGAGAGTTGGCGTCTAGCTATGACCCATTTGAGCCCCTTGCCCTCTCTCAGAGGAGCTTAGGCTCAAACTCGAGACTTCTCCATAAAATCAAAAGGACTTTGATTATACCAACCTTCGTTGTTATTCATATATATTTTTTGTTATATTTTTTATTCTTCTTTAAAAGTATAAGCGCTTTATAAATAATCTTAGAGCAAAAATTATGTAAAATACAAACTGGATTTATTTCTTACATTTTAAATTTTACTTAATGCTAAATTAAAAAACTTGTAAATTAGTCTTAAAATATTAACTTCGAATTCATTCGTCTGCCCTTAAATATAACTAGAATATAAGATTTTTTTTTAATAGATTTGGACCAATAAAAAAATAATTTTTGATATAAATAACATAATTATAATTATACATTTTATTGTAAACTAAGTGAATTTTCGAGTTTCGTCCGGTTGTTTCTAAACTTTATTTCATTTTTTAACATTTGTTTTATATATATATATATATATATATATATATATATATATATATATATATATATATATATATATTATGTTATACGTATTTTTTTTTTTAAAAAAACATAAGAACATTAAAAACAACTTCAAACTATATATAGTTTGATGTGTTTTTTAATTTTATAAAATTGTTGTTTTTAAAATTATTTTTCTTCATAAATTTATTATATAACTTGTAATTTTTTTATAAAAAACAATAACACAAATGAATGAAAGAAATCAAATTTATTTTGTTAATACTAAACTAATTTTTCTAAAAATATTTAACAAAAATAAATCATATATTTGATTGTAAAATAAGAAAATTATCCTAATAAAAATTGAATTTACTTCTAACATTTCTAAATTTATTTAATGTTTTTTTAAAAAAAAATTATAAACTAATTGATAAGTCTAAAAAAATTTAACTCTTACTTGACCCGGTCTCCTATTGATTATAAATAAAATATAAATTTATATGCTTTTTAACTTTTATTCGATCAGGCCTCCCCATATTATAAATACATAAAAAAAATTTTCCATTAGTTAATGTTTAAAATAAACCATCAATCAATTAAATTCATATTATAAAAATTATAACTAATAATATGTGTGTTTAGTATGTCTTTTATAATTTTTTTTTATTATTTCTAGAAAAATAATTTAAAATAACATATTTTAAAAAATTGATAAATGGAGAGAATTTTATTAAAATCCACAAAAAGTGGATTGAAAGTAATTTTATAAGAATTTATTAACTAAAAATAAAGTTAATGAATTAAATTAAACTTTTTTTCATATAAGTAAACTCTTTGACCTTTTGACTAACAACTAAAAATAAAGGGAAGTAGTAAATGGTTAGATAGAAGCGAACCTAAGGGGATTTTTAGTTGAGAGAAAAAAAAAACTCAAAAAATAAATTATTGAATTATACAAATTTTAGGGGAAATATATATTTTTCTCAAATACAAATTTACTAGCAATTTTTGGCTGATGGAATTAACCACCATGTATTTGTCTAGAATCCATATATCGAAGATGGGATTTTAATGTTTTGATATTGACAACAGGTTTCGAAAAAAAAAAAAAAACCTAGCCACCTCTCTTCTTCTCTCAAAAAAATTCATATTTGTTTTCTTTATTTTTGACTGTCGTCGGTTTTTTTATCAACGATAAGTCTCTTTTACATTAATTTTACATCAATTTTCTTTATTTTTAATAATAAATTAGGTGTTTTTACCTGTGTTCAGGTTTATTCTCTCATTTTTTTTGAGAGAGTTTTGTTTTTCTCCTCTTTTATGGAGTTATTTTTCTCCTTTTTTGGGAGTTTGTTGTTTTGTTTTTCTCCTCTTTTTATGAGAGTGCAATCTGATCTATTAATAGAAGATTATCAATACTATAACACGTGATATGGATCTCCACCATTGAAAAAGATACAATCATCAAAGAACTTACATGACAATTGAACTAATGTTTTTTTTTTAATGAACAGGTATCCGGGTCCCCGTTTTACGGTTGACCCGACTAATTCTGAACGGACGCTGTTACATATCCCTGCCTAGGGGGTGCTGAGAAAAGTCACGAATCTAGCCCGCGACCTTCTCAGCAGCGCAAGTGATCTTTGACCAACTAAGCTGTTACCCCTTGGGTATTGAAGTAATGTTATTAAAGCCAAACCAATGTGTCATCAATAGTATAAATACATTATTTTCTATTAATGTTTTATATTACAAAATTATTTTCTTTTATAGATGTCGTCTAAAAAAAAGATGGGGATTTTAAAAAACTTTTTTTTAGGAAAGGATTTTAACAAACCTTGAAGGTTTTTAACTTAAATATGTGAATTTTTATAAATCCACCATCCTATGAATTAGTCAATCAAACAACAGATTTAACCTAAATCTATAAATTTTCCAAAAACCCTCATTCAAAATCCTCCTTTGAAACGATCATTACCTAGGAACAATGTAAAACAAAATCCTGCAAAACTACACCTCAGTAGTTGTATTCAAAACTACTGATGGAGCCAAAAACAAAATCCACTGAGGACACTGTGTGGCTGGGGGTGGTGGCGGGAAGAGAGGTAGTGATGGCGGGGATGGAGGAGCAGGGGCTGCAAACTTAAGAAGGGAGGACCAGACTACCGGATTACCCCTCTCTAGGTATTTCCGCCAATGCCCAATGGAAATGATACAAATATTTGACATCTGTTTAAGTTGTCAAGCGTATACGTAAATGGCTTTACTGGGGTATTGATAAGAACTTGAAAGCCTGAACAGTAAATGATGGGGAAAAAAAAGGACTTTAAAAAAAAGGAAAAAAAAAAAAAAGCAATCTTTAATTCTGAAAATAGAGCATCTTCATTTATAATACTAAAATAAGCAACATAGAACAGCAGCAAAAATATGAATTTGCTTCTGCTGTTTTTAGCAAAATGCTCCAATAAAATACAAACATACCAATTTGAAGGGTACGGATCAAAGCCAGGGAAAGAACAAATACTAAAAGTATGTGCATTTTGATGTTTCCACTATAACAAGAAGAATAGAACTAGAACCACCAAGCTTGTACAGATGACCAATGACTTGTAAATATGATGACCAGCTGGGAAAATATAGTGTGGCCAACAGATATTAGCTGTGTCCAGAAGTGGAGACCTCAGTGCTACAGACAGGACAAACCTGCAGTTGCAAATAAAGAACTCAGTCATATTGCATTTAGAATGGAAACATTCTTATTTCTACTGCCTAAATTTACAAGTTCGATTCGACACCAGAATTCAAGTCTGTACATTTCATATTACGTGCAGATCTTTTCAGAAATCAAATACCATATTCAAAATTATTTGACCAGCAAGTAGGAAAATATATCAATGACCCAGTAAAGCTGTAGCTTCATGCCCACAATGCTGGTTAAACTACCAATATAGAAAGCGAGTGAAGGCATCCAAAGAACACGTGATTTCCACCTTTTCTGTATGCCACTTAACTACCATGTAGTAGGCTATGCCAACAATCAACAATTATGACCTATTCAGCAATGCAAACTAAATAATTGAACAGGTAGTTCAATATTTTATTACAGAAAACAGAAATCAGAAAGAAATATAATTGCCCTTTCATTAGTTATCCCGACAATGAAGGAGGCAAAATTACATAAGCCTGTGGGGCTGGAATCTCAGGTTTGACACCCACCCTCCTCCAAAAAGTTCAAAAAATAAATGCAAAAAAATCTATTTTCTTTCTCCCGCAAAATTGGAGATGGGGTCAAAAATTGCAGGGACAAGGCAGACAAGAGTATATAATTAACCATGCTGGTATCCCTTATTCATAATCCTGTCACAAATGTAACTTAAAATTTAAATACGATGAATACAAGTTACAGTTGGAGCTACCTAAACCCTCTCTTGTAACCATTTAAATGCTATTTTTTGTATATAATAACATGAGTAGAAATTTCCTTCAAGCCTGTTAACCTTAAAGTTAAGAAATTATATGGTTCTCTCTAACAGAGCCCTTGCATGCAATTCAGTAACAGTAGGTATAAAATATTGAGGGGTCCAAATGATAGTTAAAACTGGAGGCGTTTAGCACTAATACGCTAACCAAAACTTGAAATTATTATTTAAATATAATACTGTAACTCTACAATTTCATTATAAGACTTTTAATCTACATTCAACCCTCTTTTATTTAATATTCAATAACTTGATAGTTCTATTTAAATAATAAATTTCTAAGGAACCAACTTTGTTTCGCATTATATACTTAATAATTCTATTACTCAATAATTAATAAATTTTGATAGAAATCCTTTTATGTATATTAATAATTGGAGAGAATTTTTAGGATATTATTTTAGTGCATGTATGTTTTTATGTAAATATGTATGCGTATTTGTATAAAAACTAGTTTTTACAAATTTCACACCATATCAAAAAATGTTTTACAATCACATATATGATTTGCTACGAGTGTAAACCGAAATAAACAATATATTCTTTTTAATATGTATAAAAAAAGATAGCGTACCAATTATTATTTAATTATTCAATAAAATAAGTTTAGAAGAAAAATTCAAGATGAATAAAAGAAATGAGCGCGATCATTATTGATCTAGAAAGATATTAGAACTAATGTTAAAGCATGATAGTTTTCAATTTTTTTTATTAAATCAATGAAACATTAGTTGGATTCATTTTTTTATTGTATAGTTGTTTTATATAACTTTATAATAGTTTTAAATATACATGTTTAGTATGAATATATTAGTATTGGATTATTTTAAACTTCATACTACTCATACATTAAATAAATTAATATTTCTAATCATTAATATTTTTCAGTCCATCGCATATATTAATTATAAGAGAATCGACTCTATATAAAAGTAACTTCCTAAGTATTTATTTTAATAAAAAAAATCAGAAATCAAATCTTTTGAAATGGCTAAAGTGATAAAGATTAAGAACATTAAAAGGATCAAGTTGTAAATAATTACAATTATCGAAGGACTATTATTAATATTAATGTCTTGGGTGGATGGGAGTAGCCCCCTCTAAATATAAGGACATTCTACCACCGATGCAATTCAACATAGGTTGGAAGTGTAGAATTCTAGAAAGCTCCATGGTGACTCATAGCTCAATCTCAAATGCAGGGTTATAACAAAACGTTAAGCATGATATAATTATGTTTGTCATTTTCTTCAACTATATAATTCATGTATATATTTTAACAAGGAAACAACTCAATTTTGCCACTGAAGTCTACCCCAATAATCAAAAACGCATCTTCATGTTTTTTTTTTTGGGAGACATCCATAACCTTCTTGTCTAAAATAATATACTTAAACCCTTATGTTAAACAAAAGCCAGGAGCATGAATCATACCATAAGCGATTTGCTTATGCTGATGTAATGGTATGAGACCCACCGTAGAGACATTACATATTGAGATTATTAACTTATTGATTTCTTTTCTAGCACTACGCCTTTTGCCCAGTAAGAGGGATCTTTGGATCTTGACTGGAGGTCTTCAGTTTAAGCCTCCATTTCCCCTCCCCATGTAACCAAAAAAGATATATATATATATTGATTTTTACTGTCTTGTTTCACAAAATGCACACTGTTTACCAAAACTTTGGGCTACACATCACCAAGAGAGCAAAACTACGACACTTAACATCGAACAAATGAATCAATCAAACTCAAACGTGACCTCATATACTGATATACATGATCAGCAATTCACTTGGTCCTACAAAGCAGATTTTCCTTAGCCAACTAGAATAACATCTAAAAGAGGGAAACCCACTATAGATCGCCTGAAGCAACTTTTCCAGACCATTCGGATGATCTGATAGAATATGGATGCCAAAACCATAACTGAACCCCAATTTAGCCAGCTAGTTGCAACACCCATTAGCATCTGTAATTGGCTCTAATGAGAACCATCCAGTTCCAAGTTAAAACATGCCTAATATTCATAAGATTGAGCCCTTTGGAACTTGAGATTATTAGCATCAGGTAAAGCGTTAAAAACTTCAACAGAATCAACTTCAAGAAAAATATTTCTGCAGCCAGAATTGTGAGCTAAACAAATACCTGAACATACTCCCCACAACTTCAGATCAAGGCGGAACAAATGCCCCACATCATTTCCTTCATCATGGAAACAATACCTTCTGATGTCACATTACCAGAGCTCAGGGGAAAGAACCCAAGAAAGGCAACACCTAATCCTTCAATCTGTCACCCATAACACTTGGCAAGGTTTGAATCCCTACAGCTTTTTCAAAAATGAAATTCAATGGTTGTGCATTCAAGCAATCATACTCAGAAAACACTAGCTTATTTTTCCAACCCCAAGTAGCCTGGGCAGCTATACCGCAAACAAGAAGTCAATTACTTCTTTCCTATAACTGCGATCTTTCCCCCTTCAAAATCCACGAAAGACATTATAAATATTCAAGAGATTCTAAATTATCAAATCTTCCAAAATGAACCATGGCTGCCACTTTAAAATACCATAATCTAAACAAAAATTTCCTAAATTTGATATAAACTAACCCAGCCAAAACCCAAAATAAAATACCTGATATAACAGCAAGGATGAATGTTTGAACTTTGTTCTACCTCAATCTCAAGAAAACCAACAGAAAAATTGAAAGAAACTTGCGGATATGAGATATGGAAAGCTATAAGAATGAACGAGATAAGTATGACAATGATAATTTCACACCCATAGGAAAAAGCATTTTATAAAAGGATAAAAGAGGGAAGAGGAAGAGACAAACTAAAGTTGAGGATGTGCTGAGCATTTGGTTTCTGCATTTTTATCACCCTCTCTATTGATTAATTAATTACGTACTTTTTACATAAGGTGGTATTGATAAGGTGTAGTGTACAGTTATGGAAAGCAGAAGACCACAATCAATTGAATTAAAAAATTGAAAATTGTTTCATTGTTTCCATGCTAATCATGGGCCGCCCTGCATGCTTCAGGTCAATAATGGACATCTTACAAAAATATTATGGTCTTATCTGATTCTTGAGCTAAACATTAGGGGGAAAACTGGGTCATATCCCTATTTTGACTTGGGATGGAGAATGGACAGAGCTACCTTAGTTTATGTTTCATCAAGTTTAACAAAAACGTGTGGCACATTATCTTGAGAAGTATGAAACTGAATCATAACTTCCATATGAATTATATTGTCAGCTGTAGGTTCATATTATTAACTAACAATACTAAGATGTATTGTCTAATTGTGTTTTATGAAGAAACAAGCGGAAATTCAAGAAGGCTCGAATTTCTTTTGAATTCATATGGTTGAGTTCTCTCTAATGAGCTCTAATTTTGATGAGATCATTACGTGCTCTATTGATGAGTCCTTCATCTATCTTGCAGCTTTCAGTTGAATCACTCCATAACCAGACCACAAAAATAATTTCAGTTTACATCATCTCATACCTACACCTATATTACCACAGTTAAGACAAAACACATGTTCATGCCATCAAATAATGAAGGATGCTAAAGCCCATGAAGATATGAGGTAAAAACTCTAACACAAACCATATGATGTAAAGTGGTATCAGTTTAATCAAGCCAGAATTTTATTCATCACAAAAGAGTGCAGAATAGCAAAGACTAGCAGGTAGGTAAACCTTGGAGATCCAGATGACTAGCAAGAAACAGGATTAAATCACCAAGAAGAAGAGGTTTCAGTTATGATAAGGGAATCATACCTTGTTTATTTTCAACCAATTATTTATGCACTCTGGATGGTAGGAGTGTTTGCAAGTAAGCAGTGTCAAGGTCTCATCATCCTCATAATCTAAACGACATATGACACAGCTGAAACACAGGCAAAAAGACTTTTAGTCATGAAATTAACTAGTACTGAAATAAGATTAGGTACTTGCACTTACGAATCATTACTTCCATTCTGACTGCTTCCAGCCTTGTAGTTTATTGATGGTAAAGATGCAATTGTATCAGCAGAAAGCCCTCTACTCTCACTTCCAACAACTTCACCCAGTGCAAGCAATTCCTGGAATGATTGAAACAGCATACTATGATAATTAAATCAAACTAGAAACTTCACTAGAAGCACAAGATCAAAGTCAGCTTACCTCATAAGAAAGTTCATCAGGATCAACCTCTTCCCATGCATCCTGCGGATTAGAGAGCAAATGAGACCTTCATGACAACATTTGTAGAAGGAACAGTAATGCTTCTATGTATGAAGGCTTGTTTATATGCATTCTCCTTCACATCCTAAATAATTAAATGCCAGAGTGCACACAAAAAAGAGGAGAATTATGCAAGGCAACAACAATTCTCCCATCTATTTTGGGCAAGAACTTCTTTGCATGCATTTCCATTCAGTACTCACATACGCTTAACACTTCTATGCATTCAGGACAGGGACTTGTTTGCATGCATTTAAAAGCCGAAAACTAAATAGCACACAAAAGCAATGAACAGGATTATTCATCAGCAACCTTAATGTTTGCACACAACAAGATCTTAACAATTTTAAATACAAACTGGTAAGCTAATTTAAAATCGCTATTTATGTGGCATGTAATAGATACACGCTAAAAATCTTCAAATTGCATTGCCACCATTCCCTGAGGACAGTTTTTTCCCCCAAAAGAAATGGTGGCAATGTAGAAAATTTTGTAAACAGGGGCATTATCAATATCAACTGAAACAGCTTTCTCCAAAGAAGAGAAGTAACTCATGATCCATCATCCATCACTGGATAAATTGTAACACACTAGATTAAATAAAAACAAATATATTTGTCCTTGGTTCAACAGAACAAATACCAAGCAACCCCTTCTTTCATATTTGCTTCTAAAAGGAAAGTCCAAACACCATTTAATCCTCATCTCTCTACTTCCTTTCAATTATCTTTGTTTTTAATTATCTTTAAACAAATGAAACAAAATTACACAGCTTTAATTTTCAACCAGTGATATTTTGTGCACTAACTTTTAGTTTTACTTAAATCAATATTTTCTCACTATATCATTACTAACTAATGCTGGAATCATTCACCTGCAACCATAATAGCTAGAAGAAGAAGTTGTCAAATTTAGATTTATAAGTAATATATTCTTCATACCCCGAATCACCAAACATGCATTGTTGACAATCACTTCCAATTGGCAAGATAAAGTGGCTGAAGCTTGAAATAGACATAAATGACTGGATTAAGGGCATACATAGAACAAAAACGAGAAAGAAAAAGGAAATGCACCTGAGAGTTACCACCATGTTCCTCAGCATCCTCAACTTCTGTAAAGAAAAACATCAAGTAGAAATTAGATGGTATCTAAAATCGCAAAAACAAAAACAAAAACACAGCAGAGATATTAAATGAGACTAACGATCATTTATTCCAGCGAAAGCAAAAAGGCGAGCAGCCATTTCTCTTTCTTCAGCATCTTGTAAAGCTCTAGCATAAGCTTCATCACTAGAAAACATAGCAGGGTCAATATCACCAACTGCAACGGCAGACTCGGGTTCATGAGCATGAACATCAAATGCATCCAAATCAGTGGCATCATCATCATCATCATCCTCATCCTCATCTTCATCCTCATCAACATCACCGTCCGTTTGATCATCATCATCAGGGTCACCAAAATCACCATCATCTGCATCCTCATCATCATGAAAATAGCTTCCAGCCTCCCAACTTCCATAATCACTCCCTTCATTATTAAATCTCAACATCATATAAGCCCTTTCCTATTTCCAATAGTTAACCAAATAAAAACAAAAAAAAAAAAGAGCCAAATATCAAAAAAAATTAAATAAGAAATAATAAAAAAATTAATAAAAAAGAAAGAAAGAAAGAAAAAGAGAGACCTGTTCTTGGAGAGTACGGGCAAGAGCGAGGTCAGCATCGACCTGGCTGAGATTAGTAAAAGGAGTTCTTGAGGAAGGCTGACGTGGCTCCTCTGCAATTTGATTATTATTATTATTATTATTATTAATACTTATACTATTAGGGTGTTCTTCTTCTTGTTCTTCATGTTGTGTGCTGCAATTGCTATTGCTATTATTATTGTTGTTGTCGTTGTTGTTGTTAACAGTAATAATAGTCTTTGCTTCCTCTGCAACAAATTCTTTATCTTCCTTCTCCATTTCTCTACTTTTATTATTAATGTTTAATTTTGCAGTTATTTAGTTTTGAAATTGGATTGGATTGGATTCAATCGATTTTCTTCTTTCCTTTGCTTTTAAGTTATTAGAAAGAAGAATAAGAAAGAAGTTAAAATGGGTTTCTTTTCATTTGGATTTCAAATTGAAATCATTTTAAAATTAGTATTTTAAAAAAATTAAAAATTTTCTTTTTTTCCTTTTTTTTTTTTTGTTTTTTGAGCTAAATTTTTTGAGTGTCGTTTGAGCCTTTGAGGAGGAAAGGAAAAGGACCCTTGTCAAAAGGAAGGAAGAAAAAAAAAAACTCCTATCTAACATTTCCATTTTACAAATGCTTTTTTTAATAAGGACAAATGCATTGTTAAGGAATATTTAATTCCTTAAACTTTAATTCCTAGTCTAATTTTTTAAAAAGAATTAATACAAATCAGTTCCTCACCTAATGAAAAAGTTAAT
>CANYLF011577329.1:0-10165 GCA_948193215.1 Bocquillonia castaneifolia | reverse complement strand
TTATACCCTTCAGTTAAAAAATAAAACTAACAATAAGTCTTGGAATTTTTTATATTTTTTAGCATTATATTTTTATATTTTTTATTTATTAGAATAAATTTTAAAAAATTTATATTTTAAAATTTTCAAGTATTTTAATTTTTATTTTTATTTAGTAGAATAAATTTAATTTAAAAACATAATAAAACATCACATTATTGGATCAAAACTTGATTGAGTGACAAAAAAATAAAAAGTGGCATGATTTCATCGATTGAGATTTTAAAGTATAGGGACGTGCAAAAATCGAACTGAATCACAGTTTCGAATCAAACCAAATTGAATTTTGAATTGTGATCCGATCAATTTAGTTGTGTGGTGCGGTTTGGTCTGGGAAGTTAATAAAATTTGACTTTCGGTCTTTTGTTTGATTTCAGAGTTTACAAAATCGAAACAAACTGAAAATCGAATTTCATTTTTTATACATTAAAATATATATTTTACATATATCACATGCACATATAGATTCTTATTAATTTTTTTGAATAAATATGTAATAAAATATATAATAATTATTTTTTTGATAGGTAATACCTACAGTGGTATTCCAAGCCCTTTAAAATCAGACTATTCTATTGCGAGGAACACAGTGCCCAACTATATGGCCCACTTGAGCCACTTGCCCTCTCCAGTGAAGGCAAGCCTTGAACTTGAGATATCTCCCTGAAACCAGAAGGACTTTGTCAACTGTACCAACCTTTACTAGTAAAAATATTTAAAAATAAAAAATTAAATGACGCACTGAACCGAAATAAATCAAATATTTGGTTTAGTTAGACTTTCAATTTATATGTAATTTTGGTTTGGTTCTATTTCACTATCAAACTACCAAAAACTGATAGTTTGACTGATTTGAAAACTGAATCACAGTATAGTTTGATCGATTTAAAAACCGAATCACAGTTTGCACAATCCATTTTAAGGTACGTGTTTTATTTTTTTTCACAAACAAGTTCTCTTCTTTTTGCCACTTAACGGCATTATAGACAATTACTTTTATATGGTAACAATTAAGCATATACCTTTTTCTATATAAAAAAAAAATATATCTTAAAGTACAAATTAGTGAATCCGCATGTTACTTTTCTACACTTTTCTCAATATTAAAACCCCCTCAAGATTTGGTGTAACAAACTACGTTCCTTTCTATTTTGAATAATTAAGTAGAACATCTTCTAGATTGTTGACTTTTTTAAAAAGTTTTAATATTAATCAACCATCTCAAAATAATAAAATATCTAAAATTCTTCTTAAATTTAATATTAAAATTTTTTTTAAAAATGTATAAGAGAGAAACTTATTATTCATGATGAAGCCGACAATAGCCTCAAACAATCTTAATGAGTATTTTTTTTTTTTTTCTTTTGGAGAGAAAAAGAGAAGGTTCAATGCAAGTTGTGTCTCAATTAATAGACAGAGAAAATTTTATAAAGAAAATGGTAAAAGAAAGAATTTTCAAGGATAGATTAATAAATAATTTACAAAGTGCTAATGCCTATCTTTGAGTTGAAGAAGTAAACAAAGATTGTAAATTCCTTTTCAATTCCCTGTTTCCATGTGCATCATCCTTCCTTGTGTGGTCACCCTTGAATCACAATGGAAATGAACCAGTTGATCAGTAACAAAAACTCATCAAGATGACCCTCTAACAATATTATAAGCCAAAGCCAAGTCCTTTTACGTTCTTCATCCATTTATATCTGCAATTTTCTAATCCTTAATTATCAATTAACATCATAGTTAATCATCTAAAAAAGATTATTAAGTCAGAAGATATATACTTTTCCTTTTTTGAAATTATAATGATCAAGCTGCTTGATTCAAGCCAGAAGATTATCTGTCTGTAATGATATATGTTTGATTCAAGCATATATCATTACAGACAGATGGTTAGTTTGTAATTATAGAAATTAAAAAAAAAATCATTATTGGCCTTTCCCATGTAATATGGCATGTTGTATAAACAAATTTAATCGGAGTACTAATGCTGTCATCAATTAATGGCACAAGAAAATAACTTTGCTCAAAGCAAAGAATACAGGACGACCAGAAATTTTAAAGTACAATAAGCACTTTAGCTTAACTAAAAAACAATATAAACTGTAAATTAAAGTTGAGGCATATAGAGCTTAGGTTTCTTTCAAATTCATTTGCCTGGACCTGGATCAAATGCAGATATTTGATCTATGGTAACACAAGGAATGATCTTGAACAACTCTTGCCCTTTATCCTTCTGGCATTTTTGTTTCAAGAGAGGACACTTGTTGATAAACAGATGCAGAAGTGAAATTGGCAGACCTTCCTTTGGGAAGGAGGCAAGCTTAGGGCAATCTTGAAGCCACAGAGATTTAAGGGAAGTAAGGTTTTGAAATCCCTTGGTGGAGAGGTATTCAAGTTCTGGGAAATGTCTAATCATCAGATTGATAAGAGACGGGGGCAGCACGATTCCTGTTTCTTCACATGGAAAAGATACAATGTCTGCACATCCGCCATTAATGGAGAGAGTCGTCAGAGAGGTGAGTTTGTGCAAACCCCATTCGAACAGTGGATTACAGAACTTGACATTAACTAAATCAAGTATGAACAAGTTGGTGGGGAGACCTTCTGCTGGAAAGGATGCAATGCTTGTATGGATGCGCAAACGTTGAAGAGATGTGATGCTGTGGATGTTATCCGGAAGGGCTTCGAGTTTATCGCAGTCAAAAAGCTCCAAATCTTTCAAACAGGTAGCCGGAAACCCTCCTTCCGGGAAGGAAACAAGACTTTTACAATGATGAATGTGAATTTGATGCAGACGGTTGAGCTTGTCCAAGTCTTTGGGCAAATATCTAAGATCACTACAGTCATCAATTACAATAGATTCAAGAGATGAGGAAATGGTGGTGTTAAAATTCTCTGCTATTGACTCCAACTTCGAACAATTTATGATTTCAAGCTTTTTAAGACCAGATGGTAACTCTGATGATGACAAGGATACAAGAGATGGGCAACTATCAACTGACAAGAACTCTAGACTGATCATTGATGAAGACGAGCCTTGATTCTCATCCACCAGCTGCAAACTCTCCAAATTGTCACACCTTAATATTACAAGGCGTTTTAGAGTTGAATTCAGCTGGCTTCTTCGAATTGAAATAAGACGAGGACACCGCATAATTTCCAACTCTTCAAGACCGACAGCATTGGGTAAAGATTTCAGAAATAAGCAGTAGCTAATTCGAATCCCTCTGAGTGTAGATGGAAAAGAAACAGTGTCTAATGAAACAAGCCTTGGACAGCTTTCAAGTGTTAGATGTCTAAGGGACTTGAAGATCTGATCCCATTGTCCGAAGGTTTCCCATTTCCTTAACACCAACTCTTCAAGCTTTACCATGTTGCAACTGAAATTTGGAAGATGAGTAAAACACTTGACGAAACCTCCTACCACTTCTAAACTTTTAGCCTTCATTAATTGTTCCATTACTAGTCCCTCTGCTTCAAATGTGAATTTCGAAACATCATCCATTATAACAGTGTAAGGTGAGCCAAACTCCACCATATTTCTAAAGTCCACTTCATTGCATTTCTCAATTTTCAACTCTGATATCATAGGAAGGCTTGGAAGAGAAACTCTGAATTTCACACAACAGGAAATTTCAAGCTTTTTCAGCTTTGTTAGACCATTGGGTAATTTACCCAATAGTTTTGGACAATCAACAATAGTAAGCTCATGCAAGCAAGGGAATTCAAACCCACATGAATCCCAATCTTCCCATTCATACATATCCTCAAAGCACAAAGTCTCAAGAGAAGGAAAAGGATCCAAGCATCCCTCTCCATAAAATTCACATCCAACACTTTTTACACTAGACATTCTTCTAATAACCAGGTCTCTCAGTGAAGATAGCAACCCAAGTTTTGGCATGGATGTGCATTTTCTGCAATACTCTAACTTCAACACCACTAACTTATGAAATGAAAAATCCCCCACCCAAATTGGAAAACTTAAGCCTCCGTAGTTTCTTAGATTTAACTCTTGTAATCCAGCATGAGGCTGCAGCTCATCAAGCAATTCCCGATCAAATCTTTCATCTCCTTTGTGATCATATTCCCACTCTAACGACAAAACATGAAGATTTTTCTTTTCTTTCAAGTTTGCCTCCCTTCCATGCAAAACATTTGATACATTCTCCAATCCTGAAATGCGTAGCTCTCCTTTTAGAAATTTCAAGTTTTTCAAGGCTGTTAGACCCACTCCACTTATTTTTCCCACATTAAGATAAGACAACTTTCTTAGACTCATCAATTCTTTCACACTTGATCTCAACCATTCTTCTAGACCTGACTCTCTAATATCAAGATGAGACAAATTTATCAAATCTTCTATTCTAGATGGCAATTTCTTGAGATTTCTACAGCTTCTCAATATTAGAGTGTGTAATTTGATCAATAAAACTGTTGACTCAGGTAAGCATCTAATTGGAGTGAATGAAAGGTCAAGATACCTTAAATGCTTCAAGTCACCAAATGAGTCTGGTAGTTGGAAGATTTCGTACCCTTTAAAAGATAGCACTCTTAAACATCTTAACTTCGGTAACAAATTGGGAAGAACATCACTTGTTAAGTAGCAAGAAGGAGTTTTACTTGGCGATAGAGGCAAGAATGTTCGTAAATGTGGGATATTGTACAAGGGCCGGAATTTTTCGATGCCATCAAATTGACTAATAATATAGGAGCAGTGACGAATTCTTACCCTTCTACTCTGCTCGCCGCTGGATGCTTCATCCTCCAACCAGAAACTTGCCCCTCCACCAACACTCTGTGCTAGATCATTCACCAGGTCATGCATTACAAATTTTGATCCTCCATTGCTTGATGCTTGAAAAAGCGATCTTGATGATAATTCATGAAAATACTCGCTACCAACATCTTCAATATTCTGCCTTTGATCATCCACTTGCTGAATCAAGCCCTCTGCCATCCATAGAAGGACAAGCTCCGTCTCTGTGAACTCGTAATCCTTTGGGAATATTGCAGAATAGCTGAAACACCTTTTCAAGTGTGATGGGAGATGGTAGTAACTCAACCTTAACACAGGTAGAACACCTATATTGCCATCTTGTGAACTCCAGAGCTTGCTGTTCAAAATTTCTTCCCATCTATCCTCCGGTTTGGACCGGAAAAGACCACCTAAAGTCCTCGCCGCCAAAGGCAAGCCAGCGCACTTGCTTATGACTTTCTTGCGAATAATTTCCAGATTTTTTCGACCGCCAATTCCTCTGCCCTCCAGAGCATGGCTGCTAAACAGGTTCCAACAATCATCATCAGAAATATGTCTAAGATTTTGAGACTCAATTGTTCCCATATTTCGTGCAACGATTGTACTTCGTGTTGTAACAATTATTCTACATCCTGGTGCCCCATCAAGAAATGGGGGCCGTAAATCAATCCAATCATCATAACTTTCGGTCCAAACATCATCTAAAACAATTAAAAACTTTTTCCCGGATAATTCCTTCTGTATTTCAAGCTTGACTTGGTTAAGTTCCTTGAGATCACAAGGTTTTGAAGTAATCGACTCAAGAATACCCTTTGTTATTCTCATTACATCGAAGTCATCTGATACACAGACCCAAGCTCTCAGATGAAATTGCTGCTGCACTAGTTCATCATTGTAGACGAGTCGAGCGAGTGTTGTTTTACCCAAACCACCCATCCCAACAATGGGCAGAACACCAACTTTTGAATCAGTAGAATCATCCCTTACAATCAAATCAAGGATCTTCCTTTTCTCTTCATCTCTGCCATACACTTTAAGTTCATCATTCAAACAAGAACTTGGGGGTCGTTGCCAAGCCTTACTAGAAGATCCTCCAACTATTTCTTGCAAGCCCAAGTTGTTCTTCTGAGCTGTAACTTCTTGCAATCTGGCAGTGATCTCTTTTATCTTGGAATCCATTTTGGAATTGAACATAATAGCTTTAGGGGTACTAAAACTAGTACAACAAGAAGGAAAGAGTTTTCGAACTTTACTTGTGCTGGCTTCAGGTTCTCCCTGCAACTTTCGTCTCAGAAATTCAGCAGCAAACTCATCTAAGACATCCTCCGCGTCGTACGCCAGAACTTGAAGGTCACTCAGCCAATCCTTGACGGACTGTTTGGTCATCTGCTTCTCCTCAGCATCGTCGAGCACATCACGGATTTGTTTCAACATTTTTTCCCACTTCTTAATCTCAGAAAGAACTTCCTTTTCACTGACAAACTTTGGCAGATCGGAAGATGCAATCTTTTTAAAAATCATTTCAAAGGAAACAGCCAGAGCGGCTTCTCCAATTATGGACATGGTGTCTGTTGAAGGATGAGAAATCAAAAGGAAAGAAACAAAGACAAAAACTTCAAGGAAATGAGTTTACAAGGTTTGGAGATGACTAGTTTTCCTTGCACTGGTTATTCAATAAAATATGCAAATAGGAAGTTAATTTGATGAACTTTTCCATTTGTAATGACAAATTTAATAATTAATAGAAGTTGATGAACATTTTCATTTGTAAAGATAAATTTAATCATTAATAATTAAATAGCATAAGATGCAGGCAGCATAGAATATACAAGAA
Organism: Bocquillonia castaneifolia; assembly: GCA_948193215.1. NCBI lineage: Eukaryota > Viridiplantae > Streptophyta > Magnoliopsida > Malpighiales > Euphorbiaceae > Bocquillonia > Bocquillonia castaneifolia. Next base: position 3,533 of record CANYLF011577329.1, on the reverse strand, counting down.
ATTGCTTGGATGTGCAAGGATACATGTCATCAAAGAAGAAAAGGGCAAAAAATAATTAAAAAATCTGCAAATTGTTAATGTTTTGGTTTCAAGAAAACAAAGATTTATATATTTCTTTTATTTATGTTTTGGTAAATATACACGGAATTAGGTGTATACTTTATTCACTATATCATCAGTATTCTAGTAGTTGGTTTGACATTGTAGAATTTTAAAACAATGTTCACTATATCATCAGTATTCTAGTAGTTGGTTTGATATTGATTTTAAAACAATGTAATTAACTATGAAATTTAATCCTATATCAATTTTTCATATGGTAATTGCAATCTTATAGTTTAAATTGTCACATAACAAATAATTGACATTCAGAATTAAAACATAATTGTAAAATTCAATGAAGTGCTTGGGGCTTGGACAAATTGTTACTTGGGATCAGACTGCAGTTGATATATAGCTAATGTTGTATATACCTCATTCAACATGATTAAAACATTTTTTTTTTTTTATAATTTGTCAAGAGTGGATCTCCAACTCGAGACCTTTCACCCCACCCACATGACATGACCAGTTCACCCAAGGTGTATTGGTTGATTAAAACATCTTTATCTACTAAAGTAAACATTCTTTCTGTAAATGTAAAATGGAACAACTTCAGGCTTCACAAAAGTATATATCTTTACATAACAAGACAATTCCATTGCTGCATATCTGTGAGCTGTTAGAATTAATGTGGCTTGTTAATTTGTAAGATCGGAAAGCAGACTCATGAGGTGTAATTCTTTCTTCTGAAGCAGGGGAAATCCCACTTTGCAATGCATGCTCCTTGGATTTTTTTTTTCCCAGAAGCTTTCATCCAAACTTTCATTTACACCAACGTAATCAATTACTGATAAATACATTATTTTATTTTTTTAATAGTTTATTTTTATTATATATGAAGCCTTCCAAAATGCTCATGAGGCTAAATTTTTGTCAACTGCTACAACATTTACCCATCTTCTAACAAAGACACTTGGAATTTGGGCTACAATATGACAAAAGTCAAACACATATATATGAAGCAGGGATTGATTTTCCCTTTCTTGACATCTTAATCTTAATATGAATAAATTACTATTTTGAAATTGTTTCCACCAAAGTGTTGAAATCTTGAGCAGCATGACCATTAGGTTCAGCAGCCCTGAAAACAAGCTCTTTCATAGATGTAGCCTTTCTTCTTATTTGTCGTCCATTTTCATCCGTCAAGATCAGCTCCAAGCTCTTGAGTACTCCTTTTTTAGTAAATACACCATCTTCAACTCTCACTCCGATTCCCCACACATCCACTACTATTCTCGCATTTAACTTATGATCAGCGAAAATCGGCCTACAAATCAGTGGAACTCCATTTACCATACTTTCATACACAGAATTACCCCCACAATGTGTTATATAAACACCAGTTGATTTATGCGCTAAAACTTGTGTCTGGGGTGCCCATGAAATCACCTTTCCGTTTCCGTGCAATCTAGTTCTGTCGAGAAAACCATCAGGCAATTCGCCTTTTAAATGGTCTCTAAGTGACCAGAGGAACGGACATTTACTCTCTTCAAGTGCCTCTGCTAGTTCTACCATCTCACCAGAAGAAATGCTAAATGAAGTTCCAAAGCTAATGTACACCACTGACATGGGTTTCTGGCTCTCTAGCCATGATAGACAACCGGTTTCATCGGAATTGGATAATGGCAGCGGTGGTGGTGGAATCGACACCGTCACGAAACCGATATTAAGCAGGCTTGGAAACTTAGATTTGAGATCTTCTAATAAGGGTGTTGGATAAAGCTCTTGATAGAAATTCACAACAAGAGCACTAGCTTGTGGAAGCACATTTCCAAGTTGACTGAGCATGTTACTGAAGACAGTTTCTTGTTTTTCACTCTGCAACACTTCATCAGGTAAATCCAATACCTGTATTTTCTCTAATCCTGGATTAATTTCCAGGAATTTTTCAGAAGTGGAAACATCATAATGCTTACAAATCCTGTCTGAATAAATATGCACAGAAAGAGAATGAGGCGTTGGCAACCAAACAGGGAACCAAGGAACTTTTGAATCCTCTGCAATAGCTCCTCCAAATGGAAAAAATGCATCTGTTATCAAGCAACTAATTCGACCCATCTCAGCCACCGCAATTTTCAAGCTGTCTCTGAAATTATCAGGAGTTGCTTTCAGGAATAGCTCCACTCTTTCTGCTGGATGTCCTGAAAAGACATGATTCGAAGGAACACCATCGGCAACATTGTATGCTTTTATATTACGAGGTAACTTGTCGGTTGTTGATACCGAGAAGAGAGAATTGTTGGAGTTTGCGGTGTTAAAGAAGGAAAATTGTGTGTATGGAGCAGCAATTGCTAGCTTCTGGACAAGGTTCAAGAGACAGAGAGGATGAGAACCAAATGGGAATGGCATGACTGCAACATGTTTTATCAACGACATTATGATTGCTCGTTGCGTTAGATCAATCCTGGAAAATCTTCAAAAAAAAAAGATATATAATCAGAAAATAGTAGATATATAATCAGCATTTTTTTTTTAGGGGAGATATATAATCAGAATATTTTTGAGAGGGTATATAATCAGAATATTAGTTTCAAGGGAACAAGTTAATTTTTGACAAACATGATTTCGTCACAAATAATACACTTATAGTGATAAAATAATAACTTATCACTATTGTGTGTAAACTTGTAACAAAATAACTATTTTTTAAGATATTTTTGTCACAATATGTAGAAATGAAAAATAATTATAACAAAAGTTTGTTTTGTTACAACATTTTTTGACACTAAATTTTCCCTCCATATTTTGGCACAAAAAAATGGTATATTGTGACAAAATTATTCAGTTAATAAAATTATTTGTCACAAATAAGATATTATGATAAAGTTGTAAAGCGTAATTATTAATTGAATAAATTAATGCTTTAATCTAAAAATTTTCCATGGAAGATCTAGAATCTCAAAAACATTATATATTTGATCCAAGCCCAAACACTGAATAAGTATGGATAAAAGAAAACTATTAATATTAAGTTTTAATGCACATGATTGCCAAACAAAGCTTTAAAAAAAACAACCATATTTTTTTTAATAATATCCCTTTTTTTTCTTATAGTTACCTTGTTATTAAAAATTTTAAAAATACAAACTTCAAATATTAATGTAAACTAAGATATATAGCGATTGTGAACTTACCTATGCAAAAGCTTGTTCGAAGTATAACTAAGCTTGAAATAATGGAGTACTAGAATGCTCAGCTAGCTCTAGAACTAGAACTTGAGCAACTCTCTTGATGGTCCACCATCGTTTGGGCCTTAGCAGGCCCACCAGTTGGGCCTTAGCAAGCCCAGCACGCTCCACCTAGGGGCAGAATAGGGAGACAAGGCATGCCAGGCTCTCCCCACTCTCACCACTATATAAGCCAAAGGGGACCCTCCAGACCAGGTAATTGATCTCTTGCACTCTTGACATACTTCACCTTAGCACTGGACT
>CANYLF011576305.1:0-11848 GCA_948193215.1 Bocquillonia castaneifolia | reverse complement strand
CAATTAGGTCCTTTTGGCCAATTACGTAAAATCCTTAACTCGGTTTTACCCCAAATTTTTATGGTAAGCTCGGGAATATATTAATGCAGCCCGTGCAAAATTTTAAATTAAACAGACATCGTTTACTATTATTTTTAATTAATAACAGTAAAAATGCAATAAATGCCAAAAATACATTCCCGGACTCCGAAATTGAAAAACCGAAAATTACGGTCATTACAAAGGGTCTGGTCACAACTTTGACCTTTCGGTTGATGGCCTATTTGACTCTGAATTCATCCAGATATGATCCCATTTGATCCTAACATTGCAAAATTTATAAAATATGACAAAATAACTACTAAATCTACTCAAATGAGGAGGAAATTGAATTAAAACTCAATAAATGACAAAGAATATAAAATAGTTATCAAAACACATGATGATGATGATGATGGTCCTCTTTTTTTCTCTAACCTCTATTTTTTGGTGAATGGTAGGTTTTTTTTATTTTATCATTATTTTATATCTAAAGCAAGAAGATGAATTAGGGGTTTAATGGGTCCTTCTTTTAAGCCACATTAATAACTTAACAACCATTTAACAACCATTTAATGTTGGACTTGACAAAAGGGTGTAAATGTACCACATTTTAAACGTCAAGGGCCAAAATAAAAAGAAAATAGTGTAGACACCTGATTTTTGGATGCAGGTACGTGGAAGCGGTGCGGGAGCCTAATGATGAACATGGTCCAAACGCAGACCACTATTTCACCCAATTTCTTGTGGAAGTGAGCCAAAGGGTTGAAAATGATTTTGAAACGCTTTCAAAATGAATTTAGGCCCAAATGATGGTCTGACCAAATGTCCAATGATCAAGCCAAACCTTCATCATTTTCACCTAGCCCATATGCTGTAGCTATCATGTTAGGCCCAGGCCCAATGATCATTCGGTCAGATGTTCACTAATGATCCAGTCGGATCATTACATTGACATGACAGGTTCTCGGGCAAGATGCATGAATCTGTAGAGCACTCAAGACCTATAAACTACACTGGCCTACACCCATGCTGCAACTTGAATAAGTTGCTGAAAAGATTCAATTTTCTCCTATAAATACCCTAAGTTTTTACACTGATGGGGGGACTCTTTTTGGGACACAAACAGAGAGAAAAATATTGGGAGGAAATGAAAGAGAGAGCACACACACACTCATTTTTCAAAACTTAGTTTCTCTGTGAAACTCATTTCATAGTTCTTTGGGTCTTCAAAAGAGGAGACTATGTCAATTCCAGAAGCTCATTCTCTACTTGAAAGTCATAACTTACCTCTATTCTGAGGCCAATCAACCATCCACAAAGCATCCACACATCTAGAATAAGCATATTCTTACATTTATTTATCATTAACTTACTGTAACTTTCTATACTTCATATACTAATTTTGTTTTACATTCTGTTTGTATATACGAGTCCCACATGAAGTTAGGAGGATGTAGAACCAACCAAATTCAAGTTTGAAGCTCCGTAGCCCAAGCTTCAAACTTGAACAGTGTCCTAACTTAGAGAATTGGGTTACTGTTGGAGGCCATTACTATAGCTCAGAACAGACCTCTAAGGGTAGCTTATTACTTTTGCTCGTGTTGTGTATTTGTTATTTGTAAGAAATTGTAATAATACAGGAGAAGACATATTCAAAGCTCAACTTACAAGTCCGGCCGAAAGTTTGATGGTCCAGCCGGATGTTCATGAGGTCCGGCCAGATGTTCAGATCTCAAACGGATGTCCCACCTGCTTCGATTATTTTTAAAACTTGGGCCTAGCCCAAACCAAACATTCGGCCGAAACCCCAACTAAAGGTTCGGCTGGACCTCACGATGATAGCGAGAAGTGGAGGAAATAATACCATGGATCGACTGATTCGAATCTCCAAGGTCAACTAATAAGTCCTCTCCGGGATAAATCGGTCGATCGGTAAGGTTCTCTTGTTATTTTTATATAAATCACCTAGGCTTGAATGTAAATAATTAACTAGACATTTATAATAAATAAACCTGGTACTAAGTACAATGAAATGGTAGAAACTCATTTCACCTTTCCTTTCTTTAAGGGTGTATGTATATTATTGCCATTCCAATATTTTGTTTAAATAATAAATAAATTAATGTGCAAATGTTAACTTGTTAATAAATGTAAAAATATGTAGAAACTGACTGTGGATGTTATGCATGTAAATAAATAAGGTAATAATCCACTCGGCTAACCATTATTAAAATAAGTAGTAACCCACTAATATAATAATCAGCACTCAATCAATCAAGGTTAATGACAAGGAACTTAACGCAAGACTAAAATCGATTAGAAATAATATTAGACGCGCCCATTCATTGCATTCTACTTTCCAGGTGATTTATCGCTTTATATTATTTGTCTCTGGAAGGAAATAATGACCTTACTACTTAATTAAATGGAAAATTGCCCCAAGAATGGATGACGCATTCCGAACCTAGAAATCATCTGGTGTGATGAGGAATGGGGATTCTTGAGGAATCTATCTGTTTGTTAATCACTAGGTGATCCTGATGTAATTCAGGTGGCAACTCCATAACTATTTTCATGAAATTATAAAAATCCATCTAGTGAGCCTGTTGCCATTGCCATTAGACACCAACCGACGAGCAAGTCTCGGGCGCTCTGTCCACAGTGGTGACTCCACTAGGATGTTTTCACAAGTAAAATGAATGAATATTCTGAGCAATTTCCTATCTTTTTATTTAATCTAGTCATTGTTTTCCTTTGCATTACATGTAGTTCTACATTTTTTAAGGTCCCTAATAAACTTCGGTACCATCTATAATGCAATCGAATAATCCCACACCACTTTTTTGGATTGTATTATCGATGGACCACTGACAGTGATTGAGAGTCCTACCTGGCTTACCATCTTAGCAATGGTTAATAAGTCACGGTTAATAAGAAGCCCATACTCGATCTCCTACCATCCTAGCAATGGTTAATGGGAGTCCGACTCTGTGGGAGCCTTCTTAGCCAAACCAAAGAGTCAAAACCCAGCGTGTATGCTAGGGTAGCTTGAGATAATGCCCTTTATATGATGGTACTATCATCCCTTGTTGATGAAATAAAGTACCCTAGACTACCTAGGAAATGGACTTTTGACCAACGGAATACATGTGTGGGTGAAATAAGGTTGGAAGGCCTGCCACTCGGTAGTAATTGTTAAGTGTACAGCTAACAGTTTTCTTGTTTCCTTGTCATGCATACATGCATCTACATCTCACACATACTGCTAACACCCCTATTTTACAGTAAATATTAAGTCTTAATCAGCCTGGAAATGAGTAGGAAGACGTTTGGTTTGAGGTTGTGTTAATCCAAGAGAATTTAATCTAAGCAGAATGTCTGAATCAGGTTAAAACTTTGATATGGAAGCAATAATGGCTGCTCTGAGGCTCATGATTAGGGAAGAGGTCCAAAATGTTGTTAACACTTCCAGAACACCTGAGGATCCGCCTCTTGAAAGGGAAGACAAAACTAATGACCAAAATGCCATTTCAACCTTGACTAGGAAAATGGAACAGTTGAAAGATATAGTCAGGGGGAAGAAATCTGATGTTGATTTTGACCTAGACAGTATGGGGGTCAAAGGCATGAAAAAGTTACCTCCTAAATTTGCTATGTCGGACATGTAAAAGTTTGATAGAATTGGGGTCCCAAGCTTCACATTGAGCAGTACAGATCCATCATGGCTACTACACCTATAGATAATGAATAGAAAGTGGGAGTGTTCCCTTTGTCCTTAACCGGGATAGCTCAAGATTAGTACCACTGACTACCCACTACTGTTCAATTCGATTGGAAAGAGCTTTGTGGTGCATTCATGGGGCAATATTCATACAACACTAAGCTAGAAGTTTCCCTGAGAGACCTAGAGATGACTAAACAGAGATATAATGAATCAATTGATGATTTCCTTACTCATTGGAGAAATAAGGCAGCGTACTCAAAGATAGACCCTTTAAAAAAGACCAAGTTAGGATCATGCTCCGGAATGTGCTCCCAGGCATGGTAGAAACCCTATAGATTATGAATCCCAAGACTTTTGGCAGCATGTATGATGATGGATTATAGTGTGAAGAAATAGAGGCTGAAAGGAAAAGAAACCAGAGAGGGAAGTCTACCGATAATCGCCCCTCAAACACGAAGACAGCTGATGTAAACCGGGTTATCACTAATTGAAAATTTTCCAATTTCAGCCGACCCTTATCCAAGGTATTTGAAAGACTCAAAATACAAAACCTGATTAAACTTAAACCAGCCAAATTCCCGCCTAATGCAAATTCATCAAGTCACAGACCCGATACCTACTACATCTTCCACCAAACACCTGGACATTCCACAGACAACTGCATCAAGATTAAACACACCATCCAAGACCTTATTGAAGTCAAAAAAATAACTGACCTAGATAACTGACCCCCTAGCACTAAACACAACCCTTTTCCAAATTGCCATATAATCCCTCCACCTAACCAAAACATGTGCATTGAATCTGGTTTCTTTGAAGCCGAAGTCCTAGCCTAATTTAAAAGCAAATCTGACTTTAGAAATGCTGTCACTATCCATATGAAATAGTTGAAAGAAAAATTACCACAGTTGGGAGATCTGAAGGATTCTTACATGTTACAGACAAAGTCAAATGGGAAGGTCAATGATGTTTACATGTTTGATGTATGGTATTCCTCTAGTGATGATGAAGTTGAGATGGTGGATGCATTTCGCCAAACCCAAGATGAAGAAGCCTCATTATAAGAAGTCACTCAAAGTGGTAGGGATTATCAAACACATGCTAGAATCCAGCCACATGAGGGATGGCCCTGCCCCTGAGATTGTTAGAGATGCTGGGGAAATTAAAGAGAATCTGATAACTGAGCAGCTGAAAAAGACTAAAGCTAATGCGAGTATCTCGGACTTGCTAGTCTATTCAGAGTCACACAAAAAAGCTTTGGTGGATGCCCTGTCTAATATCCAAGTTCTAGAGGACGTTTCTCTAGAGAATATGGTCGGACATATGATGGAAAAGAAGCCTGGTGAAATCACATTCTCTGATGAAGACTTGCCTTTAGAAGGTCATGATGACAATAAAGCTTTGTACATTGCTATTGAAGTCAATGGCAAAAGAACTTCCTGCGTCATGGTAGATGATGGGTCTACCATCAATGTCTGCCATGCAAAGCTCCTCTCCAAATTAGGAATTTCACCTTCAGATCTAAAACTATCAAATTTAAAACCATCAAACCTTGTCATCCGGGCTTATAATGACTCTAAAAGAAGTGTTTAAGGCACATTCACCGCTAAATTAAAAGTTGGGACGATCTAATCTGAAGTTAACATCATTGTGTTGGATATCCCCATGACTTTTGCAGTACTATTAGGAAGACCCTGGTTTCACTCCTTAGGTGGAATCCCGTCAATGCTTCACTATAAAATAAAGTTCCCATACAAAGGAGGAGTCCTGACAGTCAATGTGGAACCAATTCAGTCCATAGCAGTGCTACAAGCTACTCCTAAAGGTGAAATCTCCCCTATTAAGTTCCAGACCATGGGAATCCGTGAAGAGCAAGTGAATCCACAAGTCGGCTCTATACTTCAGAAGATGAACTATTTCCCAGCTCTTGGCCTAGGCAAGAATCAGCAAGGGATCACTACATTCTCCGACTTTAAAACTCAAACCACCTGCAAAGGTTTGGGATACACAAGAGATTCTTCAAGGAAATGGATAGAAAACTTTACCAAGAAGAATGGTCTGTATGAGTGCTTTGTCCCTAAAACCCAAAAGACCCTAGAGGAAGCTAGGGGAAACAAATGCTCCACCTTGAGCCCTTACCTAATCCTGGAAGAACTCATTTCTAAAGACCTGGCTTCCAAGATGAAGGTGCTAGTCATAAAAGAAGACGATGAAGAAGCTTGCGCCCAGGCTGACTACTCTAACCTTGATGCTTTTATTACTGATGCACTTGTAGACACTTTTTATTCCATTAATGTAATAACTCCCGACCTTTTTGAGGAAGAGGATGTTTTCATTTTGAAGGTCAATGATATAACTTCCAACTTTGCTTATTTGTGTGATGTTCATCCTGATGGCACTATGCATTTCATCGATCATAGCATAAGCATGTTTAACATTAATTTTGTGCAAACGAATGCATTCAATCTAGGAACAAAAGAAATGCCACGAGAAATATGGATCACATCTGATATAACTCCTGAAGAAAGAGTGAGATTTGAACAGATTCTTAAAAACAAAAGGGAAGTATTCGCTTGGACCTATGACGACTTGCCTGGGGTTGACAGAAATATAGTAGAACACTTCATTCCTACTGACTCGGATATGAAGCCAGTTAAAACAGAAGCTCAAAAGACTGAGACCAGAATGGGCATAGTTGATTAAAGAAGAAATAGCCAAGCAGTTGAAAGCGAAGTTCTTGGAAGTGGTCGAATATCCAAAATGGTTGGTTAACATTGTCCCTGTTCCTAAGAAAGACGGTAGAGTGAGAATGTGTGTCAACTTCATACATTACTTTCAGTCCTACTAAGTAGAAGTAGTGGCTAAAGTAGATCCTCTACGACCCTTATATGAAGCTCCTGTCTTAATCGGGAAGTTGGATAAATAGGTGGTGTTGCTGACTGAATTTGACATCCGATATGTCACGAAGAAAACAATCAAAGGGCGAGCCATAGCTGAATTCCTAGCTCTAAATCCAAAAAAGTCAACTGAACATTTGGAATTCGAGTTCCTAGATGAAGGACTTAATGCAATAGAAGTCTAAGGATGGGTTTTATACTTCAACGGAGCGGTAAATCACAAAGGAGAGGGGATATGTGTCTTACTCATAACGCCTACAGGAGAACGAATTCCACTTGCAACTAGAATACCCCGTTACCAACAACATGGAAGAGTATGAAACATGTATCTTTGGGTTAGAATCTGCAAACTCAGTGGGGGCTAAAGAAATCTCAGTCTATGGAGACTCGAAGCTGAATATTAGGCAAGCATCAGATGAATGGGAAGTTAGGGATGAAAACTAAAACCATATGTTGAGTGCCTGCAGCAGGTCAAAAGTTACTTCAAAAAATGCAACTTATTTCATCTACCAATAGGAGAAAACCAAATGGCTGATGCTTTGGCTACACTTGCCTCAGTATGGAAAGATCCTAGTAAATTACAGACAGAACCTCTAGTAATGACAAGGGCCAGACAACCATGTTATGTAAAGGAAGAAGTAGTGTGCTCCACCGGACCTCAAGAAAAACCATGGTTCCATGACATCATGAGATACCTGGAAGCACGAGAATACCTGTCAGAATCCACTACTAAAAAAACGTGATTTAGCGACTCGCTAAATTTAAACTTTTAGTCACTAATTGATTTAGCGACTAAATGGTGACTAATTCGTTTAGTCGCCACTTTATTTGTCCCCAATTTGTATGGCGACTAAAAAATTGTTTTAGTCGCTAATTAGGGACTAAATACTGACTAAAATTTAGTTGCTAATTAGAGCCTAAAATATGACTAAATAGAGACTAAAAATTTGGCGACTAATTGGAGACTAAATAGTGACTAATCAGATTTTTAATATTTAGTCGTTATTTAGTCTCTATTTAGTGACTAAATAATGACTAAATATTAAAAATCTGATTAGTCACTATTTAGTTGCTATTTTTTTTGACTAAATAGAGATTAAATTTTTTTAGTCGTTATTTAGTCGTTAATTGAGTGGAAATTTTTTTTAAAGAAAATTAAATTTATTATATTATACTATATATGACAATATATTATATGTAATATATAATATAATATAATATTATATATACAAATTAAATAAATGATAAAAATGCTAAAATTGTGTGTGTGTGTGTGTGTGTGTGTGTGTGTGTATAAATGCCATATATACAAAGTTACAAAAAGTATACAAAATAAGTACGCTACATACAGAATTGACCGGAAAAAGATAGAAGATCTAGTCGTCTAATCCGGTGGTATGCTGGTCCTGTGTAGCACATGTGGTCTCTAGGTCTGTAGGAGGATCTCTGGCTGGCTCGGGCTTAGTAGGATCTCTGGATGGCTCTGACTCTGGAGGAGGATCTCCAGCTGGCTCAGGCGAATCAAAGAAATCAGACTGGTAGTCGATCCCGTACTCACATGCCCTGATGATAAGATCTTGCACCTGCCTATGCAAGTCTAGATCTTGAGTCAACAACCAGGTCTGGAGAACCCCCATAATCTCCTCCATAAGGCGACAACAGAGGTCATCAAGCTGCTGCTGAATACATCATCTCATGGCATCATCAAAGTCCACTGCGATGGGCCATAAATCAGGCTGTGATCTTGGTTGAGAACTAGGCGGCAGCTCAGAAGAATTGTAGTGTGAATCCGCTGCAGATCCAAGGCCGTACACTCCATAGATATTCTTCCCATTGGGCCCGAGCGCAGCCTCCAACCATATTCGGTTCTCAATAGAGGTTCAGGGGGCTCGGCACTGTCACTCTCACCTGCTGGGGGGGGCAGAAGAAGAACCCGCCACAGTATACGAAGAACCAGCAGCAGTAGAGGGGCCAAGCCCCTGAGTCACTGACTCCATCAGCTCCTGAAATTGAGCCTAAGTAATGAAAAAATAATAGTTAGATTATAGCTAAAGCATTACCATTTATTTTTATTTCTTAAGTTTATATAAGTTGGAAACTTACATTCGCACATCACGATCCCTCATCAATGAACGTCTTGTCGTCATGCTCTTTCGTATGGGTGTAACGAAATAGACGAGGCACCGTGGGTTTCTTCCCCTCTTTCTGAGTCTGAAAAAAAGTTTAAATATATATGTTAACAGAAAAAAAATTATATGAATTAGTAATTAAAATGTAAAAGAAATAAAATGTATAAAGTTTTGAATACTTTACCAAATCATGCTCGTGATGAAGCATCGAGCGTGATCCACAAGAGTGGGTGGACATACTGGTCCCTGCACCTACTAGCTCGCTTCGCCTGTTGGTGCTCCTCTTAGCGCACAAAGCCTTGTGCACCGGGTCCTCCCACAACTTGACCCACTCCTGTAAGATGCTCTCGGGGACGTTCTTGTCTATGACCTTCTTCTCCGTCCACTTCTTCTTGACGTTGAAGACCAGGTTCTTGTATCGATTCACCGCGTGCTTGAAGAAAGTACGCTTCACTACCTCCTTACTCCCCTCCCACCTATACAATTTCTACAAAATAAAAAGAAAAAAAACTTAATTTATTAGTAATTTGCATTAGATGATAATAATTAACAAATTTTAAATATATTAATAATAATTTGTCGATTAAATAATAAGTAAATAACTTACTTTGAACTCTTTCCAGAACATCGTCTGATCATCAACTGTAAGAGACTTCCAGGAAATCCCATAAGGCCGCTATATCCACACATAATAATCCTCCACAAACCCATACCGATACAAGTGAACTTTCACCTCGTCCACGTGAAGAAAATGCTTATTCCGGCACTTCGGTCTAGGGCATAGACACTTGATATGTGTGCCATCATTCACAAGCTCCGGATGCTATAATGCAAACTTAACAAATCCATCAGCCTTATCCGCCCATTCACTTGAAAGGAACCCATCAACAATCCGACCCTCGTACATCCACTTTCGATCTTCCTCATATCTGAAAGATATAAAATTTTAGGAATCGTTCATTAATTTATTCTTATTTTCATATAAAGTTAACGGATAAGAATTTATGCGAATGGAACCTAAAACGCTTCACCGTCCAACATTTTTTTCTCTTATGCAAAGGTAGGCCTTAATCCATTTACGAAAGCATCGTGAAAAGTGTATCACGATTGCATGACATCTGTATAAATTTCAGCAGCCTCCCGGCGTGGTTCTCCTAGTACACTATTCAAGATATACATAAAATAACGCAACAGATGCCTAGTATAGTGAAATTGCATTATATGATATATATCTTAATGTGCAGTTGGAGAACAAAGCCAAAAAGCACCAAAATGTATATACACAAAAAATATCATGCAGCGATAACACTTAACACGTTCTCTCGTAAACTATCCACAAGGAAAATCCAGTGTATTCAATTAACTATTAAATACAATGGATAGAATAAATCTACGGCAAACTAAAAGAATTAAAACGATGAATTTATATCATTTCCACAAATGAATTTGAAAATCGCTGCAAGGAAGATGCAACGACTCAGATAAAATATTAAATTTCCAATATTCAATATTGGAAGTATAAAATATTCAAACGAATACTTTATATACAATATCGCAGAACGAATTCACAAACGATGGAGTCATATTAAACATTTTGTCTTATTCTTTTACTTATTTATTTTATTAAAGTTTTATATTTATAAATTTTAATTTTTCGTACATTATTAATCAACGCAATTCTATTTTTCAAATTCGATGCATGGATGATGCACTCGAATACGATAATAATTAAATATGACTTTATCGATTCGCTTCAAGGAAGATACAACGAATTTTGATTTTTATTCATTTAAAATGTTATAATTATATTTTAAATACATTATTCATCAACGGCAATTCGATTTTTGAAATTCGATGCAAGGACGATGCAATCAAATACGAACACAATTAAATATGACTTTATGAATTCGCTGCAAAGCAGATACAACGAATTTTGATTTTTACTAATTATTTTCAAATTGTTATAGTTGCTTATTAAATTTACAATTTTAACGCGAATGAATTTGTAAAATTCGATGCAAGGAAAATGCAATCGAATATGATAAATACTAATAATGACTTTATTCATTCTCTGCAAGGAATTTGCAGACGAAATCGGATAATTTTTTTTGATGTATTATTATTAATTTTAACGATCCAATTGTAACCCGAATTCAATTCAGTTCATTGTGTGAACCTATAGGCATTAATCTCTAAACTATTTCTAGGTGATCTAATGAAAATTCTACCAAAATTTCGATAGAGCTTCCCCTATAATTGTTCAAATCTCCCTAAAAAATTAGGTCATTCCTACAATTTAAACACATTTCTATATCCAATCACACTGCTGGGCCAACCACAAATACCCAGACCGTCAAATTCACAACCTAAGTCTACCGGCACATGCAAATTACAATTTTAACAACCTATATCTACCATAACATGCAAATAAAAAATTTCACAACCAAAAATTTCACCACTATATGCAAATTAATCAACAAACTCTAAAAACTATCACAAGCAAAAATATTCATTTTACAAACATATATATAGAAATACATAACAACACAAAGTAAATAAACAATTAATCCAACAAGAAGTAGGGCTATTTAGATAACCAATACAAGAAATAACTCTCAACATCAATTAATTACTATCTCGATTAATTAATTTATAAAAATCATCTTATGATTATTTCATAACAATTTTTTTTTCTAAATCACTTTAAATTTAGATGACTATTTTTAAGAATAAACATTATGTTTTTCTAATTAGGTTATTAGAATAAATTAATACTTACTTCAAACTCCAAGCAAGCAATCAAACCAAAACTCTTTTGCGTCCTTGATTGATTCTCCAACGAACCAAAATTAATCCAAAATCCACAATCCGAAAACAAATTTATATAACGACCTATACGAAGTTAAGAAAAATAAATATTAAAATTTTTTTCCAAATTATGCTCAAATTTTGTCTTCTAAACTAATTACTTCTCATTATTTTTAATACAATATATATAATTATTATTATTTCATCTAAATACACAATAAAGTCTAAATATCCAAACAACATAAATTATTAGCAAAAATACAAAAAAA
>CANYLF011576033.1:0-19858 GCA_948193215.1 Bocquillonia castaneifolia | reverse complement strand
ATATTGAGTGGAAATTGCTATGTTAGTTTAATTGTTATATTCTAGTTGATTGAGTGATAATTTTATGCTCTTAGCTTGTTAATTTGATAGTGGTTGAACTGGATGGAATTTTTATGTTCTTTAAGTTAACATGTTTTTGGTGGAATGAGTTGATATTTGGAAATTAATTTTCTTTGGGTATTGAATTGATGTGATATTGATTAGGTTGAAATTTTATGATTTAGTTGTGATTTGTTGTGAAGCAAATTAGTTGTGATGTGTTGTGAAGTGAATTGGTTGTGATGTGTTGTGAAGTGAATTGGTTGTGATGGTGTTGTGCCTCAAATATATGTGAAATTTCTGAGAAAGATGGTTGTGTGCTGATATATTAAAAAAAAATATTACCTTTCTTATAAGTGAAAGGTGGTTGCGATATTTAAAAAAAAATATTACCTTTGTTTTAAGTGAAAGGTGGTTGTGTGCGATACATAAAAAAAATTACCTTTCTCATGAGTGGAAGGAGGCTGTGTGCGAATATTTTACCTTTCTCATAAGTGGATCATTTATGTGTTAATGATAAGATTTTTATAATGTGGAATTATTGAAATTGTGAATTTGTGAATTGGTGAGGAGTTCAAAGAATTGAGATGACAGTGTTTTGAATGAGACTTTGATTGATTGAGAATGGAAAATTTGTGAAGTGATTGGGATTATAAAATGATGGAAATGTGCTTTTGAAATGGAATGGTTTGTTTGGTTGAATTTGATGTTATTGGTGAATTAATTGTGTGGTTTATGAGTTATATAGTCTTTGGTAATTTTTGCCTAATATATTATTGCTTAGTAAATTAAATGCTTATTCAGTTGCCAGCTCACCCCTTGGCATATTTCAGACAATTGTGCTAGTCGATAGATCTCGTGCATTTCCTCACATATTGCATCACATCAACACTCAGGTGGGCCAGAGGAACTACT
Organism: Bocquillonia castaneifolia; assembly: GCA_948193215.1. NCBI lineage: Eukaryota > Viridiplantae > Streptophyta > Magnoliopsida > Malpighiales > Euphorbiaceae > Bocquillonia > Bocquillonia castaneifolia. The sequence continues at coordinate 18,904 of CANYLF011576033.1, read as the reverse complement.
ACTTGGCATTGGGGCATTTTCAGGTTACAATATGTGTAAATGTGTTTTGGATAAATAATGTGTGATGGTAAAGTTTGATATTGTTTCTATGAATCATAGGACTATATGGTGTAAGTAAAGTTGATAAGTCTATACGCTTGACTTGTAAATTCTATTTATCTCAGTTTCTGATGCATCTTGAAGTTAGTTAATCAACAGTATTCTTCTAATTTTTGGACCATTAGATACCTCAATAAGTCCACTAAAAGGCCTATAAAATTCAGGCCAAAACTAGTTCGTTTAGACGGTAAAATAACCTAACTTTCAAACGTGATTTACAGCTCTGTTTTTGCAAGGTTGCTGCCCCAATAGTAACTTTTTTGTATTTGACTTCTATAACTTTTCTAAATTGATTTTTAAGGTCTATCTAAGTATATTATTATGGAATATAACGTTAGATTGAAGAAAAAGTGTATAAATTGGCTAAAATAATTCAAATATTACACTTTAAGAAATTTTTTTAGTCATATTAAATATGTGAATCAACTTGAAGTGGTTCAAAAATAATTATAGTATTATTTTCAAGCTAATTAAGTGATATAATATGTATGTGGATTTTATGATTTTGGGCGTGACATTTGGTTGATGGATTAGTTAATGATAAAATTAAAATTTATTCTGGGATTAGTTAAAGAATTAAATTATTTATCATGTACCCTGTTTGGTAATAAAAAGCTAAATCTATGTAATTTTTGTTTGATATGTTGATTAACTCAATAGCAGGATTAAATAAATGAATAAATTTACTTAAATAACCTTAGGTATGAATATTTTAGAAAATACAATAAAAAAGGAGAAATAAGTAAATTACAAATAAAAAAGAATGAAATTACTAATCCATTTGATGTGAGATTACTAAAACCATGAGGGATGTGGAATTAGTTAACACCAAATCTATAGATTTAGTGATTTAAAGGAATTACTAATCCCATCCTCACAGTATAACATCAATCCAGATATTACCATTTATCATATGGTTTAGTTAACTGATCCGTTAATTCCTTATAGATAGCAAGTTATCAAGTTGGTAATTTTCAGTAACTCAAAGTACAGGTGGCAGGTTATCCTATCCAAAGGTTAAGATTAAAAAAAATAGTGAATTGTGGCCAAATTTATTAGTAAAACCTTATTTACTATTACCTCCAACTGAAAAAATAACTTTTTTTTTGTCCATAGAGATATAAAAAGTTACATTGTAGTTAGAAAATAAAATTATTAAAATATCTTTTTATATAATTAAAAATAGTTTTAATTTATATATGCATTAATTGATTTTTATTTTTCCAAGAAAGGTATTTTAAAAAATCACTAAATTAGTTAATTTTAAGTATCTTTTTAATTCTTGTATAATGTTTTTTTAATCTTTTTGAGAAGGGTAGAAGTATATAATTAGCTAATTTAGCTTAATATTATAATAATTATTATTTTTTTAAAAAGGAACTTAATATTATGATTCTTACCTAGTGGAAAGGAGCAGTAAAAGGAAAAATAAAAAGGGTAAAAATAAAAAATAAAAAAACAGCAACAAGAGGACCAAAACCTATGCAGCTATCCAATTATCTTTCTCAACTTGAATGTCTGGATGCTTCTTTTTGACACGTTTCTCTCACCTCTCTTCACTTATTTATATACATACATACATACCCTTTACCAATCTCTTCCTTTTGTGATTTTTGCCTCTCTACCCTTATTGAGGGTTTCATATTCATTTGAGACTCATTAATTAGAATTAGAATATAATATTTAGAACCCAAAAAAAAAAAAGGAATAGAGAGAAAAAGAAAAATTAAAAAGAAGAAAATTTTAGAAACAGCCCCTTTTCTCAAACAAACAACAAAAACAAAAACCCTCTTCTTCTCTTCTTGCATGAACAGCAAACAACTTAAGAGAGATTTGATAGAGAAGATCTGTTAACTTACAAAGAAACCCATTACCCTTATTTGCTTATTTAGATATATACAAAGACAAAGGAGACAGGTAGATATAGAAATAATTATATATTTATGTGTTAAAAAAAACAGAGAGAATCACTTTTGATTTTATCTGTAAATTTTTCTTTGGTTGTTTTAAGATCTTTCCAATCTGCTTATACATTGTCCTTCTCTACTTTGGAAATCATTTCAACCCTTTTCTTGAAATCTTCTATTTTTGAGCTTACCATTTAAAATAATAATAATAATAATAATAATAATAATAATAAATTATAAAAAAGAGCTTTTTTTTTTGGTTTTGTTAGTACCCTTTAATCATAAATGAGAACAATTAAAAATCTTGACTTGGGAAAATGGTGTTTGATGGGTGTATTGATATTGGGTTTGGAACTATGAAATTAGGGTTTTTTTTCAATTATTTTTTAAGTGTGCTTTTTTGATTTAAACTCTTGCTGTTTGTTCTTGTTTCTAGGGTTTGATCAGATCCTTCACCAGAATCAACCCTAATAATCAGTTTTTTGGAGTATTAGGGCTATGATCAGAGAAATCACGTTGTATATAGAGTAATTTGAAGATTGGATTTTGATTTAAGTAGGGATTTTTATGGATCAGTAGCTGTGGGATTATGATTCTGCACATTGAATCAACAAAGAGGGAGTTTTTAGAATCTGGGTCCAAAGACTCAGTTTGAAGTATATAACACAAGGTGGTCATATGGGTGTGTTGCATTTTTGGGTTTTGAGTTAATTGATTCATCTAACTTAAGAGAAGCTCCTGAAATTCTTTCTTTTTCTATTTGCTTATGAGCAGGTTCTGGTTTGTCTATTGGCCTTGTGGTGAACACAAAGTATCGGGTCGCTTTGGAACTTCAGCACTTCAGATTTACATATATTCATTTCCACTTATTTGGTTATTGTTGTTCAGTAAAATTGACAATTTTAAGGTTTATTTGAATCTTCTTTTCAAGTTAAGTTCTAGTTGAAGATTGGGCAGCTCTTAAAAGGCATTTGTGAATAAGAGTATAAATTTGAAATTTTGTTCCTGCGAAGTGAACTTGGAGGACTATGAATTAATTTTCAAGCAGGAAATGACTGCAGGGTCATGGTGTATGGACAAGAGCATGTTGTTTGGTCTGTTCTGGTGTTGGAACAACAGTGCAGGGATCTAAGAAAAGCATTTTGCTCTGTGCAAAAACACCACTTTTCCATTTCCACGATCGCGTGCAATGTCTCGCTGCTTTCCATTTCCCCCTCCAGGATATGAAAAGAAGGCCAGAATTGATGATACAGACTTACTGAAAAAGGTTTATATCATCTTCTTGCTTAATTGCAATTGCTACCTTGAGTTTTCTTCATGCTTCAGCTCCTTTCCTGGCCATCCTATGTCCTTATTTATGTTGAATCATGAGCTGCATGTGATTTGACTATGGAAAGTATTGTTGGAATTTAGAACTTTGATATGAGGCAATTAGAACTTGAGCAAATTGAAATATCCATAAGCGTTTATGCCCAGCAAATATTCACTTTGTTGCAAGGTGGAATAAAGTTTATTAGGGTATTCATACTGATTTGGAAACACTTTAAGAGATAACAATGTAAAAGTTGAATCATTTGGAGGTGAAGATCATGAACATAGTTTGCATGTTGACATAAAAAGAGCTGCAACGTTTTTCATTAAAAATCCTTTGAATCTCTGGTTTATGTCAACAATGAGGTCTGAAGAATATGCATTGATATGAAAATTAGACAAGTCTGCTCTTTACTGCATGTAAATATTGTTTATCATATTGATTATACATGCTGTATATGGCTGATGAAATTTGGTCAACTTGGGGCTTAAGATGATTCAGCAACTTGACAACTGCATTCGACTCTGCATTAGTCCCATACAACATATTTCAAAAAATACCTGAGGGACTAGGTTCCATTTATAGTAGTTAAGTAGCTCTATGACACTAGTTTTATTTGCAAATATATGAATACTCTAATTTCCTCCCTCTCTATTTTTTTTTCATTATATGTGCTCCATGGCTTTAGACCCAAGTAATTTCCAGAAACCCCAGGAGATTTTTATCTAATAAACTGTTATAGGTGACTGTTCTCTGATAAACTGTTAAATTAAGCATGTTATGGTTGATGTTTTGCTCTTCAATTGTCACTCAAGTAGTAAAGGAGAATATTATGGCCATGTTCTTTCATATGCTGTAAACCGTAATAGAAAATAAAATTTGTAGCATTAGCATGGTAGTTTTAATGAATTTCCCCAATAAAAGCTTGGCAGTTTTATTTGGAAATTTTTTTTTTCCTCAAATCAGTTTTGATATTTCTTATTATGAAGCAAGTAATCTCTGTTTGTTAGTTATGCTACGTGAGGTTTTGCAAACAAATATTGCCATTTATTTTACGACTCCTGTTTTACTTTGAATACTCACGTTTTCTAATCTGCTGAGCCAATTTAAGTTTGGCATATTTTTGGAAGTAACTATTTGAGGTTAGGAAACAAATTTCTATGGGTAACAAATGTATTCAGCTAGCTTTGCATTTGGTGATGCATTTAGTGTTAGACTATGAGGGTAACAGTGGGCTTCTCTGAAAGATAGCAAGTATATAAGAGATGTGGCGTTGACCTGCCTTGTATCATTGGTAAGGTCATCTTCATTGTAATATGATTCTGCATTTAATTGATGGCTTATCAGAAGGTTCTCTAAGCCATATGATTTTTCACGGTGAGTGTTCAATTGGTGTAGATGAAGATAAAACCTCATACCATTTTTTAGTCAAGGTTAACTAGTTGTTTGAGGAAAATAGTCTATGAGCTAACCGGACACCTCTAATAAGAGATCACACACAAGGGATGATAAACATATATGTATCAGTGAATTATTTCTTGTTACTTAAAGTATGGAATTGAAGAAAATATACTTATATGCTGAGCAGGATGAAGTGTCAAAGTTCTATCACTATGCCAAGGAATTTGGCAGAACTAAGGAAACAAATGAAGTTTAATTTTGTGGGATTTAATTAGGTCATCGGTTAATTTGCTTACAAATTCAGTTTTTTCGTAATGCACTTCTTCTATTAAAGGTAATGCAAAATGAAGGAAAGAGAGATTAGATTTATGGAAGGCTATTTTGAAGTCTTTATCAAGCTAATTGGGAAATGATCTTGACAACTAAGACTGAATAGGATGGTAAAATTAGATCTTCATGGATAGATAGATGCTTCTGCTTTACAGGGGAAGCGGTTCATCATCTCTGATTTTCATAACATATTTATTAGACGAGTGTGCGAAGAAAAATCACCATGAGTGCATTTTGAGGGAGAGGAGTTGCTTTTCAAGCTCAGTGGTCAATGGCTGAATTTTTTTTTTTTTAATCATGCACCATTTTCTGTCTGGTATATATGCATGTGTAGGCTGTAATAGATTTTGGTTCTCGTGTGTGATAAATTGAGTGCCTGATTTAGAATTCTTAGAACATGTTTTATTAACCTCTGTTTTAGTGTCATCAGTAATGCTGTGTACAATCTGCCTTTTCTTCTGAAGCATACTTTTGTGCAATACCTGAATTGAATTTCTGTCCTTTTCTTACTGGGGAAAAAGGATAATGACAGAAGACAAAGGAATGATGTGTTTATTGATATCCTGTGTTAGGAGACTTGGAATATTTGTATTTTTCTACTTGTGACATTAAGAAGAAGAAAAATCAATCAGGTTGTGCCAATTTCTTCGTCTTTTGAAACATTTTCAACTTGAAGTAGCAAATTTGAATTTATATCTTAGTTTTGTTGACCTGTCTGTTACAAAATGTAAATTTATTTATATATTTCTGAATGTATATTAAGATGGACAAAACTGTTCACTTCTCTTCATTTATTGCTAAAACATTAGTTTCTGTTAGATTTACCATATGATTGCTAAAACATTAGTTTCTGTTAGATTTACCATATGTTATATTGCCATATGCTAATATCATTAATCTCAATAATAGCCAAAAACAAAAATAATGGTTGATGACTTATGAGCATAATAATAGAGCATTGGCAACTAAGTTGATAAGTTATGTAAGTGGTGATGATTTTTGAACTTAAAAATCAAGTCTTTTTTAAATGAACTTGCTCTACTTTCTTCATCTACACAAATAGTTGGAATTTTTCATCCTCAATTGTTTTTTTTGACTCTCAATTGTTGTTTTCAGGAGAAGCACAAGGAGAAAAAGCACAAAAAGGATAAGGAGAAGGAGAAAGAGAAAGAGAAAGAGAAAGAAAAGAGAGAGGGTAAAGAGAGAAAGGATAAAGATAGGAGTAAAGAAAAACATAGGGAGAAGAAAGATCGAAAGGAGAAGCACAAAGACAGGGACAAGGATAAAGATAAAGATAAAAACCGGACTTCAGATGAGAAGAAAGTTGAAGGGCTACCGGGGTACATCAATGGAGAAAAGCTCAGATCAAATGGCCTGCAGAATAGTGAGAATAAAGATTCTGTGTACGTGGATGAATTGGCCAGAAGAATTAGGAATGAAGATAAGGCATCATCAAGCCAAATGGTTCAGAAGGTTGTTGCCACAGATCAAAGACGAGGTGAGGTACGGGGAATGGTGGTGGACAGGAGTGCCAATACTCAATCACAGGAAAATGAGAAAGTTAAGAATAAGAATGAAGATCATAGGAGAGTCAATGGGCAAAGAAACCCTATGGACACAAGAGGTTTGGAAAAAGCATTTAGTCAAAATTTATTGGGCATGGATCGAGAAAGAGTTGAAGACATTGTCAAATTGGGGAAGACAGATATTGAGAAGCAAGAGGGGAAAGAGAGGAATAAACACAAGGAAAGTGATAGTAAAGGTGACAAACATAAAAGTAAAGATCGAGAAAAAAATAGAAAATCGAAGGATAAAAACCAGGATAAAGAAGAGAAAAAGGAGAAGATGAAGGAGATAACTGAACCAAGTAAAGAGCAGCCCAAATTAAAAGAGAATGCCTCTAGACTAAAAGAGGGTAGCAAGGACACGCTAGACTTCCGAAATATCAAATCAAGCAGTGTAAGTCCTGCTGCGGCGGGAAATCTGGGCAAACGTAAGGAGCTTGAGAGAAATGGATTTTTACTTGGTGAGTCCTTTCCTGTATTGCACAATTATCACCCTACAGTGTGTATTTCTGTGTGTTGATGGAACCTAGTAGGGTAAATATTAGGTCACTGTAATTAGATGATCCAATATCTAATTACCTGTTATCAGATGATTTAGTAATGGCATGTTTTCCACTCAAAGAACTTGAACTAAAATCCATCTCAAGTTGCTGTCATTACTTTCCAGGCTCTTGATGTGATCTTTAGCTTCTATTCCTTGTGTACAATTGTATGGTGGCTGTGCAGATCTTCATATCTACTTGTGTAATATGTCTTTCGCCTCATTTTTTTTGACTTCTGACCTTTTTCCCTTTTTTTTTCTTTAGATGATGGGAATCGGCCTAATAAGTATATAAGACCGATGACTTCTCAACCGGTTGTTGAAAATGGAAAGAAATTGGAACCATGCCAAACTACTGTTCATTTTGCATCTGAGAAGCAAGGGCTAGCTAATAATCATAAAGTGGATATTAAGGAACAGAAGATTAATGGCTTGATAAAAGCAGAGCAGAAGATCAATGGCTTGATAACAACAGAACCGAAGATCAATGGGCTAGCAGCTCAACATCAGATATCCTCAATGAAGTCTCCAGCTGTTTGTGTACCGGTTAATGAGAATGGTGAGATGATTCCAAAACCACCACATCCTGACACTAAGTATCTTAGTCAGATACTTTCTATACCAGAAATGGAAGAATGCCCTGATGTGGATGACCAGGAATGGCTGCTCAGCCGTAATCATCATCCACAGTCAACAAAACTTGGCGAGTTTTCTTCTTCTAGGAACGATGAAATGCAGCAAGTATGGGCAGAAGCAATTCGGATAGAATCTGCGGACATTTCAGCTCTGCCATACGTCATTCCTTACTGATGTAGTACTGAATTGATAGGATTTTTTCCCTTTATAATTAGGGAACTCCAGGCGATGTTTCCTGCATCCAGTTGTTTGAGATCGCTTGGTCTGCTACTGCCTGTTCTTTCATTTGCTTAAATTAACAGAAAGGAGTAGTCCTGGTCTCTGTTGCTGTAAGTACCGACTGATTTCCTTGTGGAAATGATTTATTTATTTCTGGAATGTGATGAAGTTGCTTGAACTGACAAGTTTCTTGGTGCATTTCTTTTTTCAGGAAAAAGTTTGAGGGGGGTTTGTCAACTTATTGTACTTAAAACCTTTAACAGGCAAAGCCACCACATGGGAAGAAACATTCCTTCGGGTGAAATGGTGATGAGTGACTGAATGTTATAACTGAAAAATGCTGAGACGGTTGGTTGGTTGTGTTAGTGATAGCTTTAGAGCTTTAAACATTTATATATATATAGATGACGAGTTATAGTTTCATTGTGGCCTTTGTTATGGACACAAATTTTGATTTGTATCGTGAAGGATAATGATGATAATTATAGCATACCAAATTTGTAAATTAGATAACAAAATTAATTTTCAAGTTAATTCTCATTCATTTAACCTCTTGTCAGTTATTTTCTTTCTTTGTTTTTTGCACAACATATTTTTTTGAAGATTAGTATACTCTATTTTGATCCAACTGATTCTTTAAATAATAGTTTAGAAGATTCTTTTTTTTTTTTTCGCACAGAACAGATTTTTTTGAAGATTGGTATGCTCTATTTTCATCCAACCAATTCTTTAAATACCCAGTTCAAAAGATTTGAGCTAAAAGCATAATCATATTTCCAAGTTCTTACTGATTTTAAATAACTAAAATTCCTTATAAAGTCTACTTTGATCTTCATCAATAAAATTCATTTTATCCTTATCACCTCTTTCTTTTTTATGTTGAAAATGTTGCCAAAAAAAAATTCATTCATTACTTTTCGAAAAAATTTCCAGTTAAAATTCATTTTATCCCCATTATCATATTTTTTTATGTTGAATTTTGCCAAATTTTTTTTCATTCATTATTTTTCCAAAAAAATTCCAGTTATAAGTTTACGGCCATTATTTGATTTTTTTAATCTAATTACTTTTTTTAATCTAATTACAATATTTAAATTAAATATAATCAATATATTCAACTCTTTTCCGCAGGTCTCTCTAACTTTAATATGGTATAAATATTATAATCGATATTAAATTCCTAATCTGATAGAGAAACATTGTAATCGAGATTAGGCTCCCAGATTCGGATCCCTTTCCCAAACTATATATAAAAAACAATCTCTCCGGTTGCTCCCACTCATCCCCTCCAAAGATAAAAAAAAAAAAAAAAAAAGAGGAATAAGTTATGTTTGAGTGCAAAAGAGGAATGAACCTAATTACACGTATTTAGTTGTTTGAAGATATAATTGGAGATTAAGCAGTAGAATTTATTAATAAAAAGTGAAAAAGTAGGCATTAATCTTACCTTTTCATATATTTCTATCCTTTTGCTTTTCATAATTAGTATTGTTATATTAGTTAATTTTTTTTATAAAAATAATTTAATTAATATTATTTAATATATTTAATAATTTTTTTAAAATGCGTATATTAAGTCAAAAGGCATGAGGTCTCATTTGCCCCCGGAACTTTCCAAAAGAGATGAATTTCCCCTGAGTTTGTCTAATAGAATTAATTTACCCAATTTTCATTTTGACTTCAAAATCTTTAAAAATTTGTTAAATTAAGATCATTTTACTTAATATTTTGAATTATATTAAATATATGATATATACATTTACGTATTGGATGAGTAAATAAACTAAAAGAATAATAAATTATCAAAAATAAATTATTGTTTTAATCATTTTTAAAAAATAAAAAATTTTTAAAAAATCAATTAAAAATAATTAATATCTCATTATTTAATAAATATGTTTAAAGATGGAGTTAAATAATTATAACTTGATTAAATTTTTTTTGCATTTTAAGTTTAAAAAAATGAAGAAAAAAGGATAAATTGATCCTAAATGATAAATTCAAGGGATTTTAAACCTAGAAATTAAAAAAGGGGGCAAATTGATCACTTTTGTAAAGTTAAGGGGGCGAATATCATTCCTAAGTCAAACAAACAAAAACAGATGCTGAAGAGAGTGATTTCTTTATCTGACAATTATGTAAACACCTTCTTTGATTGATTGCCAAGTGTCAACTTCACAACTACCCTCCTATTTACAAGAAAATAAAAATAAAAAATCAGCGTCTCTTAACTGACAAGAAAATCCTGAAACAAAGTCAGCCCACTTTCTGTGATCCTTGAAGACAAACAAATCCAGAGACATGGGTGGAGATCATAATACAACTACTTCAACTCCTGGTACTTTTTGTAACCTTACAAAGCTTATAATAATATATCTATCAGTGTACACTTACTTTCATTCCTCTTGTCTTTCCCTTAATTCTTGTTGCAGATGAAGATCATTGTTCATCAGTAGACCAAGATTTTGTTCAATCATCTTCATCCCTCAACTACCCTTCTCATCATCTCAGGTTTTTAATTTGAACATTAATTATTATTATTGTTATTTGTTTTTCTTTTGACATACAAAAAAAATCTTGACCATCTTCATCACCATCATCATGTGTTTGTTGGTTGAGTCTATTGTTCATTTAATGTTGCTGATTCTTTTTCTTTTTCTCCTGGTTTTTGGATTACCAAGGAATGAGTTGTTTAGTGGGAAAATGGTGAATGAAGATTTTGGTATGTTGTTTGGAGAGTTTGAGGAAATGGGTAGTGGTGGTGGTGGTGGTGGTGGTAAAATTTCTCCTACTTCTTTGGAATTTGAAGCTAATCAGATGAAGAGATGCAAAGCTTTTAAAGAAGTATTGCAGAGTTATGATCAGTTGAGGAGTAGAGCTGATAGATTGAATGAGGCTAAGAGCATAATCTTAAGGTACTTATTTATTCTTCTTGTATTTTTTTTAGCCATTTGAATCCTAATGTTATATGTTTGATTTCAAAATGGACTAGATAAATTATGGATAATATTCATATACTTCAAGATTTTATTTTATCTAGTCAAAGAAGAAGATTTGGAATGCATTTGTGCTGTGTTTAACCTTGCCTCTGTCAAATGTGCTGCATCCTTTAGTTTATGCACATTTGAGATTCTAGAAAGATTTGATGATTTCATCACGTCGAGGTAAATTTTCTAATTAAATGCAATTAAATGGCTCAAATTGTTTGTGAGACATAAAATAGTGTTCCTAGGCAGTGCCTATGGTCTAACTTGGTTCGTGACACCGTATGTAGAAGGCTGCCTTTAGTTAGGCTAGTTGTTTGAAATTTGGAGTCTACCGTCTGCTGCACTTGATCTTTTTCGAGGATCATAATTCCTGAAACTTTCATTACTTTCCATGAAAGTGCAGAAATGACTGATGATACATTGAATTTTATCGACCTTTCTTTGGCATAATTAAGAATTTTAAAATCTGCTAAATACAGATATATACCATATGGACCCAATCAGAAACATCTAGCTCTGTAAATTAGGAGAATATGGGGTAGTAATTGATTTTTGGAAGTTTTTTTTGTTTACTTCAATATTTTTGTTCATTTTATTTAGGTGAAAACGTATGTTTATGGGGAAAGACAATTTCCTTATCTTGTTTAGGTAGTTACTTCCTAGTTTTCTGGTGTTTTTTAAGTACAAATGAAAGGTTCGAGTTCCTAAAACTCAATCTCTTGAAGGATCCCCTAATGAAGGGTTGAAGGGTTCTCTCTTATTGAGCCTTTACTAATCTATAGTTTTTAGTTTCACTTTATAACTGAAACCGAAACCTTGTATTGTAACTGCAGAATCTCAAATAGTTTGATTTAACATTTCATACTTCAGCTGCTTACATCTGGAAATACTTTGTGTGATAATTTTGAAGTTATACACCTGGCGGATTGATGGAGAAGGCTGGTGGCATGAAATTGAGCGACTATAATGTCCCGAAAACTACTACTCTCTTGCTAGTCGGTCCCAAAGGGTCTGGAAAAAGTAGTCTGGTTAATAGAATATCAAAGGTGTTTGAAGATGATAAGTTTGCACCTGATAGAGCACAAGTGTCATGTACGTATCGCATCTATTAATACTTTGCTATTTATACTTGAAAGGGAGATCTGATCTTGGCAAACACAATTACCATTTATTTTACTTCGGCCAAGGCTTTGATTTCAGTTTACCATAACAAGTTGATCATTAGTGCAGACAACTCTTCTGCTGCAGAAGGAACATACTTTCTTCAGGAGTATATGATCCCAAGAGACTCAAATAGTTTCTGTCTCTATGACACCCGCAGTTTGTTGGATGATCCAATTGATAATGTAAAAGTGCTAAAAGATTGGATGACAAAGGGTGTTCGTCACGGGGAACTCATCATCAGGTTTGAACTTCTGACTGCACAGGGTCTTTTCATATGGGGCATTGAACTTCCTTCTACATTAAGAACTTTACAACTATGATTTGCTTACCAGGCCAAGTGATGATTCAAGTCTAAGAACAAGAATGAATAGCAAAACACATAAGAATGGTCGTCAATCCAAAGAGACCAGGATGGTTAACTTCGTAATATTTGTTGTTAATGGGCTTGCTATGCTGAAATCCATGGTCAGTGATGTTGAAAAAGAGAACGAATATGCACAAAATGTTGCTACAACTTTCAGCTGCCCATACTTGTCATTTAGAGGTACAAGGAAATATTTCATCATTCTCTTACAGTCATTGTCCAAACTCGTGGAAGGGAAGAAACTTACAAAGAACCTCATAGGTCATGTAGGATTTCTTTTAGCTGAATTTCATACTCTTCTGTGTTCTCTGTGCTTCATTTTTGTATTCCATTTTGCTTCAGACAGTGCTATAATCATTATATGCTTAACAGAAAGTGGGAATGCAATCTTCACATTTTGCATTTAATCTCATCACTTTCATATTTTCTGTATTCTCTTTTTTTGTATCATTTCATAGAAATGGCTCTGCTTTATCGTCATGTTGCAGACTATAAACCTGTTGTTGTTGTCACACATGGTGATCTACTTTCACTATCTGATCGTGTTCGCGTCCGTGTCCTGTTGGGTGAGCTGCTAGGTATTCCACCTGCAAAACAAATTTTTGACATCCCAGGTGATATACCATATAGCTATTTGATTCTCTTTTAAGTCACATTTATGTCTGTGGAAATTGTATAATTGGCCATTTATGAGTTTGAGGATATGATTACTATCCTCTGTGCTTGTAGAAAGCTGTGATCCTGTTGCCGAGATGACAATAATTGACATGCTGCGCTATTCCCTCGAGCATGCTGAAAAGAACTTCCCTCCAAAGTACTGGCTAGCAGAGAAGGTGTGACTTTTGCCACCTCAATTTTCTTCAGTTTTAACTGAAAATATTCACAGAAAGTGCATTGCACAAACTTCTGATTTGGGTTTTTGTTGTGGTCTGTTAAACACACCTTAGCAAGTGCTTATTCATTTTGACACTCCGGTAAGACAATATGGTTGGTGCTTGCTATAGAATAAACAGATACTACAATAAATACACTTTTGGAAGTGTTCGGAGATCCCTCAAGGCAAGATTTTTAATTGTAAAAAATAAGATTTTATGTGGCCTCTGTAGACGAATCCAATTCCTTAACAGGTAATGAAGTATCATAAAATGTCAGCAAATGACTATTTGCCAGTTTTTCTGCAAGTGTCATCGTTATCATATTGCATATGATATATACATACGGATAGTAACTAGAGGTCCAACTTGCAAGAATTGCATACAATATTTCGCTAATTCTCTGATGACCTCTCTCTGCAGCTGAATGATATTTTATGTAGCTTATCCATCGACCTTAAAAGGCATGCTGACTATAATAAATTACTTCCAGGTACACAGTATTAGAGGATTTCTATCTGACTTTCTGGTCCACAGAGTTGGAGGATCTCTATCTGCATTTGTACTGTTTTTTGTAGTCCTTTGGATTGCCACTACATCGATCAACATACATAAGGTGGACATTCGCCGTGCCATGGAACCAGAAGTTCGCATAGATTGGCATACTATCAGGCACCTGTGGTTAGGGTAGAATTAACTCCAACTTCTCCGGTATAATGCATCCAAATGAAATATGGTTGTTTATGTACATATGTGACTTTGAATAGAGACTGACAGCTTGTTTATAGTGCTTCTAGCACTTAAATATGGTTTCAGGATCATTGTTATCTCGCACCGCATTGTGCTTTTTCTTCGTTTTGGATCTGTTAGTGTTTTCTTTGTTTTATCTCGATAATATAAAGTCATCTGATTTGCATGGTGAAAGGTGATTGCTGCTTAGAGAACTTGAGAAAATGTTCTTAAAAGCATTCCTGCTGTTTCTGAATTGTGCTTGAAGTCATAAAAGATGTAGCTGGCACCATTTTTTTTCCCCTTGATACTTTGCAGATACCCTAATCTAGCAGGAGCTATTTTATCGCAATGCAGTCGGCTTTGGGGTAGTTAAAACAGAGAACAGTTTTTTTTTTTTTAAATTATTCTATTATTATTTAAACTTGGTATAGCTGTTTGAATGTTAGTCTTTTGTTGATTTATTAGATTAGAGAGGTGGGGATGGTAGAATTTGAACTCATATCGTCTTCAAATCATGACTTCAATGACAGCCCTCTCCAACACATGGTGTTGTATCAGAGCGCAAAAAGAGAAAAAAAAAAAGAAAGTTAATGCGAGAGATTAGAGAAAAGCATATTAAATCCTCATGAAGCCTTATGCTGTTTCTTATTTTTCATGTGATAAACTGGTATGAATTCTTTAGAACTTAAGTTCAGTAACACATCCCAAAAGTTGCACTGAAAAACCAATAACCAAAAAAAAATGATGGGAAGCAGACATGTTTCTGAATACTTGATCTTATATCATTTATTTTATTGTCACGACTCCACCACAAAAAATGTAGGATGGCATCTACGAAACAATGTAAAATGATTGTGTGTTATACCATTGCCACAGGAAATAAATAAATCAAGAAAATGCACACTATTGCCTGTAAATGCTTTTGAAAGCTGAATTGAATGGTTATATTCCTCCACAACCAGCAGTATTTGGTATGCTCTGCAAAAACATTGCCCTTGCTGCGGGATCTGCAGCAAATCGACCGAGCACAGCAATTGTAGCTGTACTACTTCCAAACTTTTCGATACCTCTAGAAATCATACAAGTATGGCTAGCCTCCACAACCACCATCACATCTGCCCCTAAAAATGAAGAAATGGTCTCCGCAATCTGCCTGGTGAGTCTTTCTTGCACTTGGAGCTTGAAACCATAAAAGTGTACAATTGACTGTAGAAGAGATTTTCCGATGGGACTGAATCCTTCATCTTGGAAATAACCAATATGTGCAACTCCCCAAAAAGGGAGCAAATGATGCTCACATTGTGACCAGAGTGACAGATTGAGCTCAGAGTACATCTGTTCCTTGTTATGTTTGACAATGCCATTGGCTTGAAGCGGATCCGTTCTGCCACCAAACCCATTGACCTTCATCTCCATACCTGCATTCTGGAAGTTCATCAACCACTTCAGGAAACGAGTAGGAGTTCCAACAAGCTCTTTCCTTAGGGGATCTTCTCCCAGAGAAGTGAGAATTGAAGTCACTGCAGAGGCCATTCCTGGATTGGGAAGTCCAATCTTGGATGAAACTTTGCCTCCTGAAAAAGATTGGTATGGGCACCAACATTGCTCCATAGAGCCACACGTATGATTTTTATCCACATTTATACCTCTGAACTTAAGAAGACTCAAAAAGTCGCACCATGCATCAGCATCCTCATTTTCAAAAACACCAGACCCTGAGCGGACAAGTGCTTTTACAAATCCTTCATGATTGGAATCAAGTAATAATGACTCTAAATTTGGAAATTGGAAGTGTGAACATTGGAGAAAAACAGCTACGCCAGCTGGTTTGATCCCATTTTGCAAAGCTAAACAGATTTCATTTGCCAGACGCTGTGGGTCCTGAAGTCTTTTTGCAAAGACATCAGCAACTCTAGAGAGCTTGCTTAATCCTACAACCTTCTGACCAGATGGGACATAACCCACATGGCATTTAACCTGAAATGGAAGCAAGCAGGACTCACAGTAAGAGAAGAGATCAAGATCTCGAACAATTACAAGCCCTCCAGCTCCTCCAGCATGACCTACTGCATCAATCAAACCAGCTTCAGGGAATAATGCACTGTGAACAATGTCATTCGCATCCTGTTTATAACCTGAACAATATAAAACACGCATTAATGATTATTTGGAAGATCCACCTCCAGCTCCAAGTCAACGACAATTAAAAAGTACTGCTATCCAAAGATGATATTTGCACCAGAAAGTCAAATTTTCTTGATTATTTCCATCATAACCACCATCACTGCTTGGAAATAAATCTTGTGAAATGGCACCAAAAAATGAAACAGAATAAAAAAGAGAAATTCAGGAAATAAAAGATCAAAGCTAACATTTCAACTTATGACTTCTTTTATTAGTTTATGCTGAAGATTTCTTCTATCATTTTGAGACAAAATGGAAGAAAAATAAGGGCTGTGCTTGAACTTGGAATCATTTTGGATAACCATTTTATGTCTGATGCAACCCATAATAACAACCAGTTTCAGGAGTGGCTCAAGTCACTAAAAAGGATTATTAGAGAATTTGAGATTAAAAAAAAATGCCTTCCTTTAGACTTTTGCGAAAAAAGAGTGATCCAATGGTCACTCAAGATGTTGTAGGATTTCAATCAGTTTAGGAAGTTGTGAGCCAAGGATAAAGAGAAAGGCCATATATATTGGAAAGAGATGATAAACTAATGGGAAACACAAGGAGAATCAATTCAAACTTGATCAGAAGAAAGCAACTACTAGCAAGTAAACACCAATTCTCCACGATTCCAAAAACACATACTGAACTTTCAACTTAAAGCGCTAATATTTCTACATCTCCCCACACTCAACAAGTTTTGCAATTTATCTACCAGAATTTGCAACTTTTCATCAAATCCATCTATGGATTGGAATAAAACAATGATATTACACATATTTCAAGACACAATCACTCAAGAAATTGTAACTGAAGTCCCCACCCTGAAAGTGTTTGTTCTATAAGAAACATGTATCCGAATTATAATATCTCTGCATGTGAAGGTTCAATCCATCCCTAGTTCCCCACCCCATTCTCTAAGCTAAACTGACACTCTTCAGAGCACAAGGCCAATTATGAGAACATTTTGATTGAAAGCAACAGGTCCTTGTGAAATACTATAGGTAATTCATGTTACTCATCTAATGTTTAAAAGTTAAATGATTCATGGCCGTGAAAAGTATCCCAGAATTTCCACTTGAGTTCACCTGCGGCTGCCACTTGAGGGATAAGTGATATTCCAAAAGCAAATATTTTATACTTATCTCCCTAGTCCCTACCTAACAATCTATAAGAGGCCAGTAAGAAAATTAAGCATATGAAACAAAAAAAAAAAAAAAGAAAGAAAAGAAAACACAACCATGTACTGACAATTAATGCAGGCATTAAAAAACACACACATCGCCCTCAAAGGTAAAAGCATTTTCCCTCAAGTTCCTGTTTCAAGCAGCAACATTTCTTTTCCGATTATGCTTATATGTGATCACTTTAAATAAACAGCAAAATGCTGACATATTTATAATTGTTTAACACCAACCTATTCCTTAGAGAGTAACGAACTAAAATAAGTATGTCATCATACTAAGGTACAACCATTGAAAGTTAACTAAACTAGCATATACACAAGGGGAATACTAATTTGCTCAAAAGAAAAACCACATAGTAGCTCCTAAAACAAAATCTTTGCAGTAAGAACCACAAGGGAACAGCTACCTTTGGTTCCATAAAGAAGTGCCTTGGCAACACGAAGTGGGGTCTTTATAAGACCTTCTCTATTGATATCCTCACCGAGACCTTGCAACAGAGCACTCACCGCATTTTCAATAACTAAAGTTTCAGTTGGTTGTTCAAATTCCAGCTCAAGGCAATCTAGTTCCACTCCATTCTCAAGTTTTACATGGAAATGCCCCTCATCCAAGGCACCCATTGACCAAACCACAAATCCCACCGACTCTTATAGCACAAGATCCCAAAGAACGCAACTTTCACAATACAAAAAAGCTTGACAGCAGCTAAAGATCGAAACTTTATCTGCCTAAATGAATAGAAACACCTATAAATTTCAAACCTTGAGGTACCCAGATTCAAAAACAGAAGAAAACCTGAATCGAACACGAAAAAGAAGAAGAACCCAGAAACGAATGAACCAGAAAATGCAAAAATCTGAGGTGCCCAGATAAGAAAAAGAGCAAAACAATTGCAGACAAAGCCAAAAATGGAAAAAAGAAGAGGTGTGTGTTAATAATAGAAGAAGCAGAAAAGATCAAAACTTTAATAAGAGGAAATGGAAGTGGAAAAGAAACGTAGGGCAGTCTTTGATTGTATTGAACATGTGGATCCTTTATTTCTTAAGGTTCACCTCACCTCACCTCACCTCTATCAACGAAAGTGTGGGTCCCAAAACCCACCACTTCAGACATTGATGATATCGTTTGCAAATGAAAAAAAGGCTTTGCACTTTTCCAAAAAAAAAAAAAAGAAAAGGAAAATCTTTGTTTGAAATTGAATGCAATGCAAGAACGAAGCAAATAAAATAAAGAAAAATAAATAGAGAGCCGCACTAGCGCAGGATCTAGGTCGTTGAACTTTCTTCTAAAGCCCCTTGTCATGTCCAAGCCTACCTCTTCTGTTCACTGGCATGAACAAAAGGGGCCTTTTGGTAATTTTGACTCGATAGATGGCTAAAGCCATGACCTAACATCTAACCGAAATGGGGCCAGAACCAT
>CANYLF011576031.1:0-10774 GCA_948193215.1 Bocquillonia castaneifolia | reverse complement strand
TTGATTTTGAGTCTTTGGGAATATGCTTTTACAGGGAAAAGTCCAGAATTCTGTTTTAAAACTGTGATTTTTGGTAAAATTGTCCGTTTCTAGCTTTTTAAATTTACAACGATCGTTGTAGGGGTCACAACGATCGTTGCTGATTTTGCAACAAGCTTGTTGCTAATTCCCACGAGCTCGTGTA
The DNA here is from genome assembly GCA_948193215.1 of Bocquillonia castaneifolia. Classification (NCBI taxonomy): domain Eukaryota; kingdom Viridiplantae; phylum Streptophyta; class Magnoliopsida; order Malpighiales; family Euphorbiaceae; genus Bocquillonia; species Bocquillonia castaneifolia. Next base: position 10,590 of record CANYLF011576031.1, on the reverse strand, counting down.
CCCTACTGGAAGTTTTGGCAAATTTTCATGTTTTCACAACGATCACTGTTCATATCACAACGATCGTTGCTAATTTTACAACAATTGTTGCTAATTGCACAACAATCGTTGCACCCTATTTTCTTAAAAAAAAAAATAATTTTGGAGGGAGTTTTATTTGAATTTTAATTTAAGATTGACTACTATTATTTTGTTTTAAGACATTATTATATTGTTTTGAGTTCGGGTCGTGACAGCTTGTGTCTTAGAATAGGTGGAAATTGGTCATAACCCCTTTCCCATCATCTTGGCTCAAACCATTGTTGGCTTGGACTCCCTTAAGAATACACAACGTCTTTGTGGTAGCCCGCTATTTCTTTAGGTATGCCCATCTTGTTTTCTCACATTTCCTTTTACCAAACCTTGACTGACCCAGCTATGTGCTTCATTAGATCTGGTTGAAGGAAAAACTGGGCATATTGATACTCCAGCAAATCTTATGCCTTACAGGCCATGACAGTTCTAATCTAGAGGACATTTCTTCTCTAAGGCTGAACGTGCTGCACTTGAGATCACAGGTCGCTAGACTGACTTTCTCCTATCAAGGACTGAAGAGTAGATATGTTTTTATTGTCCATGATGGAAACTAAGCTTCATCACTACCTCTATTAGAGATAACTATGTGCAGATTGCTAGCTTCGGCACTGTAACCTTCTACACTCCTTCCAGAGTCTGTAGGCATTATGGCATGGCTTAGAGGGTTTTACATCCTGTTCTGAATTTAACCCCTTATGTTGTCACTCCTTTCTTCCTGTGGGAAATTCGTTCTCACTGGGCTGGTAGATCCTTTGAGAGGAATTTGAGCTTCACCCAAGAACTGACTACTGATCATAAGTACAAGGCTTGGGTTAATCTGGTGAGTACAAATTTTGATTTATTTATTATGATACAAACGTGGATCTCATGGCATGGTTTTACTTGGAGGATGAGCTGTTTGATGATAAAGGCAAAGGTGCTAAGCTGTATATTACAAGCAACAAAATAATGCAAAAAGAGCACGGGAGGATGCTAGAAAGGAAATCAATGCAAGCTTTAATAACATTAAGTGGACAAAGAAAGATAAAAAGAATTACATCTCATAACCATTTCATTTATTCAAGCAAATGTTTTAGCTTTTTAGTTATGCAGACATAGAATCAGATACCATAAGGAAGTTTGACCCTTTTCTTTTGCAAAATTTATTTTATTAATATTATCACAGTAAGCGTACTTTAACTTCTACATTTGATATTACTGCTTCCTTAGTTTCTTCTCTCACTGCCTTAATTCTTGCCTAGACTGTCTCTTTGTGAGGTTTTCACCCTACCAGGCTTTTGCCCTAATTTTTGCTTAGAATGACTACTTGCTAGGTTTTCACTCTAGCGGGCTCCCTTATTTTGCATGAGCCGCCCAAACGGGTATTTCTTGAGATGATCCAGGTTGATGGGCTCCTTTCCAAATCTGAAATCTTCACAGCTCCAATAGACATGATTTTCTTGACCAAATATGGGCTCTCCCAGTTCGGCTTGAATTTCCCTCTAAGATTAAATGGAATGGGCCTGGCTTGTTTTAGCACCCAATCTCCTTCCTTGATTGGCATAATCTTAACTCCTTTATTGAAAGCCCTTGTTATTCTCTGTTGATATACATGAGTGTGATGGAGAGCTTTGTTCCTCCTTTCCTCCAAGGACAATAAATGCTTGTATCTTGCTTAAGTCCATTGTGTGTCAGGGATCTAAGCTTCTAGCACCACTCTCAGTGATCAAACTTGGGACTCAATTGGCATCATTGCTTCTCCTCCAAACACCAAGAAATAAGGTGTTTCTCTTATCACACTTCGCATGCTCGTATTGTAGCCCATGAGTGCAAAAGGTAGTTTGTCCGCCCAATCTTTGTAAGTCTTCACCATTTTGGCTAGGATCTTCTTGATCATCTTGTTGGATATTTTGACTACCCCGTTAGCTTGTGGTCTGCATGCTGAGGACTTGTGGTGTTCAATCTCTTCCCTTTTTAACAGATATGCAGTTTCCCCTTGGAACTGTACACCATTGTCAGAGATGATGTGATGTGGCTTCCGAAACCTATTGATAAGCTTCTTATTGATGAACTCAGCCATGCCCTTGGTTGTTACCATTGGTAGCGAGATTGCCTCTACATATCTTCAAAAGTATTCAATAGCCACAACAATGTACTTATGGCCATTGGAAGCTGTCGGCCTTATCTCTCTAACGATGTCTATCTCCCAAGCTGAAAATGGCCGAGGAGATCTTAAATTATGGAGTTCAGTTGGTGGTAGATGAATCTGATTCCCATGCAACTGTCATTCATGGCATTTTCTGACCATTATCATTCAATCTTTATCCATCTTATACCAGTAGTCTCCTTGCCGGACTATCTTCTTTCCCACGGTATGCCTACTCATGTGGGGACCCCATACTCCTGCATGGAACTCCTCCATGATTTCTTCTGGCTCAAATTAGTCCAGGCACTAAAGTAATACTACATTCAAAGCTCATCTGTAGAGTATACCCTCATGATAAGTGTAGCATCTTGAACTGATCCTCAAGGCATGCTTCTGCTTCCCATTAGTTCCTTCTAGGTATTCCCATTTTTCTAAGAATCTTAGAATTTCATAGAGCCACGGCTTCTCCTTTGGTCCATTCACAATCATCACATGTTCGCCTTGGTAACATGGGATTCTACCACTACACATCACTAGAGGTTTCATAGCAACATCTTTAGGATTATCCCACATGGATGCCAATGTTGCCAGTGCGTCCGGCATTTGATTCTCTTCCATCGGCAGATGTACAAAAGTACAACTAGAAATACTCAATGTGAGCATCTGAATGTACTCCGCATAGGGTTTTAGCTTCTTGTCTTTGACTTCCCAGTTTTTGGAGCGTTGGTTAATAATGAGCATTAAATCTCCATAAATAGTGAGGTTCTTTCCTCCTGCTGCAATGGCCACTTCCAAACCAAAGATACATGCCTCATATTCGGCCATGTTGTTAGTGACCTTGAAGTCCAACTTCTTTGCCAAAGGAATGCTCTCCTCTTCAGGTGTTATTAGGATTGCCCCCACTCCAGCTCCTTTTTGGTTCACTACTCTGTCAAAGTACAACTTCCAACCATTCACTTCTATCAAGTTCAGAGACTCGTCTAGGAACTCATACTCCTATGTTTCTTGCCCTTAAAATGGATTAAGAGCTAGAAATTCTACTACTGCCCTTCCCTTGATAGTCTTCCTGGTCAAGTGTTATATGTCAAACTTAGTCAGCAATACTAACCATTTAGCGAGCTTCCCCACTAGTACTGGTGCTTCATACAGGTAACGCAGTGGATCAACTTTGGCCACAGCTTGAACCTGATAGGACTGATAGTAGTGTCTTAACTTTTGTGTCATCCATATTACTGCCAAGCAGGTCTTTTGAACAATGTCATATTTTGCTTCATAGGATAACAACTTTTTACTAAGGTAGTAGACAACGTGTTCTACTCAATATTCATCTTCCTGAGTGGCCATCGCTCCTATAAAATCATCCTTTAAGGCCAAGTACAATATCCCTAGGGGGTTGGAGGAGAGGTGGATTCATCAAGTATTGCTTAATCGGGTCAAATGCTTTATGACATTGCTCATCCCATTTAATCTTCTTATCCTTTTTCAGCAGCTTGGAAATGGGCTCAGATGAACCTACCGATGTAATGGATCTTCCACAGGAATCCCCTTACTTCCTTCTAGTCTTTAAAACTGGCATCTCTTGGATTGCTTTCACCTTGTCTGGATCCACCTCAATCCCTTTCTGGCTTATTATCTGCCTTAGGAGCTTTCTAGAGATTACTCCAAAAATGCATTTCTTTGGGTTGAGTATGAGGTTGTACTTCTCAACTCGTGCTAGGAATAGATCTAAGGCTTCAAAGTGATCTTCTATGGTTGGTGACTTGACCATCATATCATCCACATAAACTTCAATCTCTTTATGCATCATATCATGGAACAAGGTTGTGGCCATCCTTTGATAGGTTGCCCCCGCATTCTTAAGTCCAACAGGCTTCATCTTGTAGCAGTAAAGACCCCATTCTGTGATGAAAGCTGTCTTGATCTTATTGATGAGTGCCATCATTATCTGGTTATAGGGTGAAGCCATTCATAGGAATAAATGGTGCTTGCTACTACACTATCAATTAGAACATCAATGTGAGGCAAGGGGAAATCATCCTTCAGTGATGCTTTGTTTAGATCCCTGTAGTCTACACACATCCTCACCATTCCATCTTTCTTGGTGATTGGGACTTGGCTAACCATTCCAGGTAGCTAAAAAACTTCCAAGAACCTAGCCTTAATCTACTTCTCAATTTCCTCCTTGATGAGCTTAGCCCATTCTGGTTTAAGTCTTCGAAGCTTTTGCTTGACTGGCTTCTTAGCTGGGTCTATGGGAATGCGATGTTCGGCGATGGTTTTGTCAATACCTGGCATGTCGTCATATGTCCATGCAAATACACCTTGTCTTTTATTTAATGTTTTTTTAATAATTTTCTCCCTCATTAGCAGTAATATCAAATGCAAGAGTTATTTTCTTTGGTTGTTCTTTTTATGCCAATGTTAATAGAATGTTTTTGCACAAAATTAATGTCAAAAATGCTTATGGTATGATCTATGTAATGTACAGTGCCATCAAGTAAAACATCACACAAGAAAATGAAATTGGCATTTATATCATTGACCTTGGAAAGAAAAACATAATCAATAGATAAAAACAAGGGCTTTTATTATATTATTAAAACTAACCAAAACATGCAAAAATAAAAGTTTGAATAACAAAGATAATCAAATGAAAGAAAGCTTACTAAATCTGTCGCCTATCTAGCCCTTGGTCCTGGATGATGCTTCAAATTTCCATATCTTTTGACTACATCTCACCAAGTTCCTTTTCATGTTGCTCTTCCATAAACTTGATTAGTGTAGGCATTTCATCAAGGTGGTGTCGAATCAGGTAATCCCTTATTCACCGGTTCTCATCTTCTATGAATGCCAGCTTTCCTGGGTCTCCTAGAGGTGGTTGGACCTCATTTATCATGGCCCACTCAACAACAAATCCCCACATTCCTTCTCCTACATCAATGATGATTCCTTTTTGAACCAGCTTTTGAAACTCATGGACAAAGGATATACATTCCTCTAGATAATGTCCATTGCAGCAGCGATACTGACAATAAGGTGTATCCATGTCAAGGAGAGGCCCGGTATGCTTTCCAGGTGAAGCAATCCTTTAGTGATCATCTTATCAAACAGATCTAAAGCATAGCCCACGCTTCCTTGAAGTAGGTCACCCTTGGGAATGACTTTCTTCTTGGGGGTATTTGGCAGATAGAATTTCCCTGGCTCCCTCTCCTCTAGGTCGTCCCTGGTGATAATGGTGTATAGAGTTTCCTTCAACAAGCCACAGTGGTCGGCATCATGCCATAAGCATAGACAGTATCTGTAATATTTCCAAGCATTGGGCTCCCATTGTGGTGTTAGCGCAGTAGGACCCCCCCCCCCCCCCAATTTTTTGGATGATAAGCTTCTTCTCATACAAATAGCTAAAGTTCTTCGACAATGATTTGGACAAGTCGATGACAGGAGTAGTTTGTGGCACTGGTAGACTACTTCACCTGTCTTAGGCAGAAAGTGCTCCTTGAAGGCCGCCCAAAGGAGCTCTATGTCATTCTTGATTCTGAATGAAAGTGTCTCATACCAAAACATAGCCGCCCCTTCCAAGGATAGTGGAAATGCTCTAATTATCTAGGCAGGTGACAAAAGCATTGCCCGTAGAATGATGTCAATCCGCATGAGGTAGAGCCTTGGGTCCATTGAGGCATCATATTTCTCCATCATGGGCATTTCAAAATCAAGAGGTAATGGTTTCCCAGGCAATGGTGCAACCAGCATATTTCCCCGTTGTCTTTCCTCTTACACGGCTTTTCGGACCTCAGTTTGAATTAAATTCCAAATGACCTGGAAGTGCATGTCATTCATGGGATTCTTTGGAGGATTCATGTTACTGCAAAACAAAGGGTTAGCATTTTGTGACATGTGTATGTTAAGATGCATGAACTTAGGCATCATAAGGGGACCCAAGAAGCAAACGTTAGTCAAACACACATACTACCAAGTGGTAGACCTACGAACCTTATTACTCCCACACGCATTTTTGTGTGGCATGTCAACATTCCTAGGAATTGGCTTGGGCTGTCGCATCAATGGGGGATGCTATTGCCGACGTATTATGCTCGTTTGCACACACAAAGACTCTTAACATACAAACCAAACAATAAGTCATTATCAAGTCCCTATCCCATGTCTTTGCTCTCGATGAGTCCTTGATGTTTCCTATGCTCCAAGGTTGTTTTAGCATCAGTAAGGTACAATTAGACCAACGCACCAACATCCCTTCCACACAAGTAGTAGTCAAGGTCACTCTTTTCAAAACCTAACTGATCCTATGTTGTAGGGCCGTATTAGTCAGGTATAATTAGACTAACACTCAACACCCCCATATGTAGCAATTAAAGGTCTGATTCAAGGGCAATAACACGAGGCCAGGTCAAAACAACGGCTTCATGGCATCACATAACAAAGCAATCATTTGGTAAGTCCTAGAGGAAGTTACTACAGTTATTACAAGGCTTGAGTTGGTTCAGCTAAAGAAGGTTCCCATAGAAGGTGAACTCCCATTAACCATTTCCCTCTTTCAAAAAAGCTTCAAGCGATGGTAGGACATTCAGCTTTGAATTTCCCATTAACTATCACTCATTAACCATATCTAAGGTGGTAAGAAATAGTAGGACAATTCATCGACTATGAGTGGTAGTCACTGATTTTGCCTCCTATGAAGAACTCTTGTAAATCATAAGCGACTCGACCAATGGTACCCGTGAGGTATGGTGTTTTAATGCAAGTATGAATGCAAAGAAACTATAGTTTAGCATAATAAAAAGAGTATTGGTAATCACTTAGATCGTAAGTCTGTCTATCAAAGGTCCCTAGTGGAGTTGCCAAACTGCAAACAAGGAGAGGTTGCCTCAGAGCTTGAGACATGACTAGCAACTGCGGCACTGCATGTTCAGCAACTGGGCTATAGTGGTAGTCGCCACCCGAACGGGCAAGGTGTACACCTCAATTCCTCTTAAGAATACCAAAGACGCATTGACTCCAGAGATTATAGGATCAGACTTATCAATTCTCAGAGTGTGATTCTTTACCCAATACTGTTAGTATTAAGCCAACCTTCATTTCATCTAATAAGCAACAATAACACATAACATACATCACCTACCTTTTACATACATACGTACAATAGTGGGTTTCTAACAATCATAAAAAGGTTAATTTTAACAATTACCAACCATAATTAAGGATTAATTAGCATGCATACGTGATAACAAACACAACACATCAAAAAAACAACACAACCTAGGGTTTCTACCATTTTAACCTTAAATCATTACCAAGTCAATTATATTTATTTCATTCAAATAACATCTAATCATTACCAAAGAAGGTTCAGAATGCTTACCTGATCACTGCATTCCACGTGAAAACTACTGTATGCAACTATACAGACTTACAGAACCATGTATCTTGACAAAACAGGACCCTAGGAAGCCAACAGACCATCAATGCCACTACAGGGACTAGCATTAGTACCAACGCCACTCCTTGGACTGCCGTTAGTGGTGGCACCAGTTCCCCGACTAGAGTTGGTTGACAGACATGTCCAATTGGCAAAAACAATGCAAAATATGAAATTCCCGAGCTTACCAGACTAAGAAACTTGATAAAACAAGGCAAAAATGCAACAAAATATCATAAAAACATGTTAAAATGCATGAAACATGACATATAGGCCTATGTCAAATCATGACAGACATGAAAGCATCAAAAAGGTGCAAGCTTTACACATAAAACATCAAAAAGACTGAAACTTTACATGTTATCATGCCAAGATACAAACTTTATGCATGAAAACATATAAAGATGGCAACTTTATGCATTAAAACATGAAAAGAAATGATTTTTATGCATTTAAAACAAGTTCATGGCATCATATAATTCAGATCTAAAATAAAACATACCAAAACATGCAAAGGAAGCAACTTTAAGCATTTATAATGCATGTACATAATGACATTTAAACAAAAGAACCATGCATAAATGACATTTAATCATGTTAAACAGAAAATTACAGCAAAGAAAAGCATGTTAAATGTAACATCCTAAAAAAATAAAAAATAATAAAATAATAATAATAATATATTATAAAAATATATATGTTAGAGGATTTAAAAATATTATTCAAAAGAATTTTTACAATTTGGTCTGAATTTAATTATAAGAAAATCATTATAAAGGTTAAGTTGTAATTTACAAAATATCTAAATGTTAATACAGTGTGGACACTGAATTTTGGATGCAGGTTCGTAGAAGCGGCCCGGGAGCTCAGTGATGAATACGGTCTAGTTTGGACCACTCTGTTACCCATTTTTTTGTAGAAATGAGCTGAAGGAAATAAAAATTATTTCAAATACACTAAATATTTTCAAAATATATTTTTGGTCTAATTTAGTGTCCGAACAAGTGTTTAAATATTTGTTCGAACCTTAAATACGGCCCACATAAACCAAAAAATCATTTTGAGCCCAAAACCACAGGCCCAAAATGAACATCCGGCCAAATGTTCATAGGTCCGTCCGGATGTTCATTCTTCCTGTTAAAAAAAATATATGGGTGTCTGCACGTTTCGACAGTGAGAAGTGGTGGTGATCTGTCATACCTTAGCCCACTGAGGAAAGGTAGATTCCTTCTGCAACAAACCCTAATCCATCAAGGCTATAAATAGAATGAGATGGAGGTTGGAGAAGGGGACTTTTAGCAAGGTTTTCAAACGGACAAAAACACAAAAAAAATAGAGTAAAAATTAACCATTTCCTTCGGTTGAATATTTTCTTTTCTTTTGAACAATTCAACAGCTCATTTTCTTGCCAGAATTGATAACTAATCTCAATTCTAAGGGCAACCAACCATCCACGGAGCATTCATGCATTAAGACTAAGCATTTTCTCATTTTTATTATTTTTTGTTATATTCTGTAATTTTTACGTATTTTTCTTACCAATTTTTTTTCATATTCTGATTGCATATATGAGTTCTTTGTGAAACCAGGAGGTTGTATAACTATTTACATTCATGTTTGAAGCTCCTACAACCCATTCCAAAATTTCACAACCTCTTTTTTTGTTGGATTTTTAGTTGTTGTTATAATTTGTTTTAACTATCCAAAACATATCCTTAGGAGTCTGTATGAATTATCAATAGCTAATATACTATGTATCTATGATAAAACTTAGCAAAACAGGGAAAATAGCTCGGAGAAGATGACTTATAGATCCGGCCGGATGTTCAAAGGTCCGGTCGGATGTTTACGAAGGTCCGGCCGAATGATCGAGCCCCACGGATGTCCCAACCTACTTGCTTAATTAGGTCTGGCACATTTTGAACATCCGCCCGGATGTTCAAAGGTCCAGCCGGATGTTCAAAGGTCCGGCTGAATGTTTACGATGCTTCAGTTTGAAAAAGGGATCAGGATCTTAGTCCAAATTAAGAAGGGCATATCTCGACCGTCTGAACTCCAAATTCAGAAATTCTTGCACCTATACTGAAGTTCAGGATGTCTACTTTAATTTCTATGGCTTGAGATTTTTCTAATTCCTTCATTTTCATGACCAAAATGACCTTGACATTTCAGTGCTATATTTGGGACAACTTTTTGAACACTTCATAAAAAAAATGTAATTCTTGCTAGGTTAACATATATAGGATATTTATAGGCTCTTTAGAATTATGTCTATCATTTTTATGTATTATATTTAAAAGGCATGTAATAAAAAGGTCAAGAATCAACTCGAAAAACATTCGGTGGATCGACTACCGAAGCTTCAAGGTTGATCGATTTATCCTCTCCCGGGTAGATCGGTCGATCGGTAAGATTTCTTTACTTGTTTATGCAAATCACCCAGAACTGTTTGTAAAACAATTGATTGGACATTTAATTAATCAAATCTGGTAAATAGGTAAATAAAAATGGTAGAAATTCATTTCTCTTTTCCTTTCTTTAAGATTGCATGTTTATTATTATTATTTTCATATATCCCGGAAAAATATATAAAAAATGAAGTAATGTGCAAATATTAACCCCAAAAATAAAAAAAAATAATAAAAATAAATTAGAAACTAACTGTGGATGTTGTGCATGTAAATAAATGGGTAAATAATGCACTCGGCTAAGTATACTAAAACCAGTAAAAACTTACCACAATACAACCAATTGCACTCAATCAATCAGGGTTAATCATAGTGGACTTAATGCATAACTAAAATTGATTAGAAACTGTCACAGACCGAAATTTAATTACATGCATTAGTGGTTAATTGACATCATTAATATGTTGAATTTGTTAATTGAGGTTGATTCATTGGTGATTATGAGTAGTAAGGGTGTAATTGAAAGAAATAAAAGTTGGAGGTGGTAA